>LR812543.1:10364004-10396504 GCA_903798195.1 Danio kyathit
TAGAAAGTAAATAAAAATAAATCAATAAGTAGATAAATAAGTAAATAAATAAATAAGCAAATAAATAAATAAATAGAAAGATAAATATGTAAATAAGTAAATAAAAATAAATAAATAGATAAATGAGTAGATAAATAAGTAAATAAATTAATAAGCAAATAAATAAATAAATAATTGGGTAAATAAATAAATAAGTAGATAAATAAATAAGTAAATAAGTGGAATAAGAAGTAAATAAATAAAGTAAATAAATAGGAAAATAGAGTAAATAAATAAATCACTAGATAAATAAATAAGTAAATAAGTAGATAAATAAGAAAATAGAGTAAATAAATAAATCAGTAGATAAAAAAATAAATCAGTAAATAAATAAGTAGATAAATAAACAAGTACATAAATAAGTAGATAAATAAATAAGTAAATAACTAAGTAGATAAATAAATAAGTAGATGAATAAATAAATAAGTAAATAAAAAAGTGAATAAATAGATAAATAAATAAATAAGTAGATACATAAGTAAATACGTAGATAAATAGGTTAATAAGTAGATAAATAAGTAAATAAAGTAAATAAATAAATCAGTAGATAAATAAATAAATAAATAAATAAGTAGATAAATAAATAAGCAAATAAATAAGTAGATAAATAAACAATTACATAAATAAGTAGATATATAAATAAGTAAATAACTGAATAAGTAGATAAATAAATAAGTAAATAAGTAGATGAATAAATAAATAAGTAAATAAAAAAGTGAATAAGTAGATAAATAAATAAATAAGTAAATAACTAGATAAATATATAAGTAAATAAGTAGATACATAAATAAGTAAATGAATAACTAAATAAATAAATAAAGTAAACAAATAAGCAAATATGCAAATAAATAAGCAAGTAAATAAGTAGGTAAACAAATAAATAAATAAAGTAAATAAATAAATAAGTAGATAAATAATAAGTAAATAAATAAGCAGATAAATAAATAAGTAAATAAGTAGATGAATAAATAAATAAGTAAATAAATAAGTAGATCAATAAAAAAATAAATTAGCAAATAAGCAAATAAGTTAATAAGTTAATCGATCACTCTACGCTGCACCCAACAGAGCTCGATCTCAGCCACCTTCCCATTCTCCTGCCACTCCCACATCCCAAAATCAACACATTCCCCAAACCTCCACCCCTCCTGGTCAAATGCCATTCACTGCTCTCCCAACCACAAGCCTCACAACATCAGCAGCCTTTTCTTCACTCCTGCTCCGCTAAATCTAAACATGTCCTGGGCTCAACCTGCTCTTCTCACCTGTGTGCTTGTTTTGTCCGCCATCACCTGTGAGTAGCCGGACTGTGGTATACTGGAAGTGTTCATTTACCAGTGTGTCCCAATAGTCAAAACTTGTTGGACTTACCTCATCCATTTCTCCTGTGTTGCAGTATTCGATGGAGCCGACGGTGCTGTATCTGATAAGAGGGATGCAGTCAATCCTCAAGGTGACCTAAAGAAGTTAATGCTAAAAGCTGTAGATGTTTCTCAGAGTTCTTCATCAGTGTTGTTCTTCGTAATAAAGGTACACTGAGGAAGATCTTCATGCCAGAAGCAGACGCCGCCAGCTTCTTCAAACGGAGGGGCAGGAGAGCTGTGAAAACCCAAGATGAGATCAACGGTGAGGATATTTGTGCTTGCTTGAAAACTCTTTTAAATACTTGCATGCAAATGTAGAATGTTTTAAAAGCAGACACCATTTATATATTCAGATTTGTTAATAATAATACTAGTTTGTGAAAATACTTTTAATTTAATGAACTGATTTACAAGCAAATTCAGTTTTAAAAGGTTTTATGTTACACATATATGTTTTATAATGTATAACTGTAATATTATTTGATTATTACATTATTTATTATAAGTATTAGCATTGCTGTTGTTAGTATTATTACAGTTGAAGTCAGAATTATTAGCCCCCTGAATTATTAACCCCCTTGTTTATATTTTCCCCAATTTCTGTTTAATGGAGGGAAGATTTGTTTCAACACATTTCTAAACATAATAGTTTTAATAACTCATTTCTAATAACTCATTTATTTTATCTTTGCCTTGATGACAGTAAATACTATTTTTCAATCTTTTTCAAGACACTTCTATACAGCTTAAAGTGACATTTAAAGACTTAAATAGGTTAATTAGGTTAACTAGGCAGGGTAGGGTAATTAGGCAACTTATTGTATAATGATGGTTTGTTCTTTAGACTATCAAAAAAATATAGCTTAAAGGGGCTAATCATTTTGTCCTTAAAATGGTGTTTAAAAAATTAAAAACGTAAAAATTAAAAAGCTTTTATTTTAGCCGAAATAAAACAAATAAGACTTTCTCCAGAAGGAAAAATATTATCAGACATACTGTGAAAATTTCTTTGCTCTGTTAAACATCATTTGGGAAATATTTAAAAAAGAAAAAAAAATTCAGAGGGGGGCTAATAATTCTGACTTCAACTGTATATATATATATATCAATTTCATTAGAACTCTTCCAGGTAAAAGACACGTCTTTCATTTATATAAAAGATTAGTAACTAACACTGTATAAACTATAGATCATGTTAAAGAAAAATGGGAACTAGAACTAAATACCATTGGTTTGAGTTATGTGAAGGAATTAATAGTCAACTATGGAAAGAATTTGATTGGAAAAGAAAAATGAGGAACACTGTAAAACCCAATAAGTTAAGGTAACTCAAATCATTTGAGGAAACCGATTGCAACAAACCATTTAAGTTCAAAAACTAATCCTAATGAGTACTGTGAACTTACTCCATTTGAGTAAATTAGGCAATTTGAGCAAATTAAAACCCAATAAATGAAGAGAACTCAAATCAATTGAGTACTGTAAAACCCAATAAGTTAAGGCAACTCGAACCGTTTGAGGAAACCGATTGCGCCAAACGATTAGAGTTCAAGGTTTCTGCTACATTCATTCATCCGTGGCGTGCCGCCACGCCAAAATTCATCCCGCCACGGCTACATTACAACTTCTCATTTAAAACATTTAGTCGTGTTTTTTTTATAGCGGGTTATAATAACACCAAAACATATTAAAAGGTAAGTGAATTATAACAGCGCAAACATTTCTGTAACCGTAGTAGTGCTGTGCGCTATTTGTTCAACCCTTTAAGGTGACATGCTGACTGACTGACTGACAGGTGCGTGATGCGTGGGGCACGAGCAAACACGGCGTAGCTTTCAGTTAAGATGAACACAGTTTCCATAAGTATACTTATCTTTCTGGAGTTTATAGCCGTTTCACTTCGCGTAATGTCGGAAAACACACAAAAACGCACTAAATCGCACTTCAGCAGCGCTTACTGGAGAGCGCACGAGAAGATCTGCACTTGAGCAAGTAAATTTGAGTGTGTGCAAGAAGTTTTGTGCACGAAGAGGAAATCGGCGCGCAAGCAAAGAGATTCGCATGCTCATATTACATGAATGCGTTCTCGACTTGTAATACTGCGTGTAATATTTGTCTTTGAAATAGTTGGCAGATCTGTGTAAAAAAAAAGCCTGCTGCCACAGCTGGGAATAATCCTAGAGGAAACACTGGAGTTAAAAAAAAAACTAATCTATATGAGAACTGTGAACTTACTCCATTTAAGTTGAAGTAATGAGGTATTTAATTAACTTATAACGTTCAACACTGAGTTTAAAACTCTTTTCAAATGAGTAGAATTAACTTTCAGTCAATTTTGAGTTAACTACACTCATTTCATTTGATAAAGTGGACTGTTGGGTTTTACAGTGCACTTTAATACTCCTGTAATTTCTGCATATGTAAAAGGACCATCTGTTGCTTTGTGTTGGAGAAAATGTGGTAAAATTGGACATCATACTCACCTTTTTGGGACTTTGGGATTCAATAATTTGGGAAAAATGTAAAAAAAGAAATAGATAATAAATATTAGATATAGAAATACCCCTCCAGTGATGTGCTTACTGGGAGCACTGTCCAAAGAAATGTTTAATGAAGAAACAAGATTTGTACTAAGGATATTATTACTGCTTGCAAAACAATGATAACAGTACATTGAATAGAAGAAGATTCTCCAAAGTTGGCTCAGTGGATTCAGAGACTTAAACAGGTCTATGTAATGGATAAAATGACTGCATGTCTACAAATGAAGACTGATATTTTTCTGAAAATGTGGAAAACTATTACAAAATATTTAGATGTGTATATTTAGAGGTTACTTAAACTGTCACCAATGTAATCTGAAGCAACTACAATAAAACACAATGTAACTTGATGTACAATTGTATCCCCTGAAAAGTAATTATGATGGCAGTACCTTTTTATTTCTTTTGTATATATATTTTGCATATTTTTATAGCTTAATTTATTTGAAAAGTTTTATATTATTTGTATGTATTTATTTTATGTATTTAAGAGGCTAAATTGTTGGCGAAGGGGTTGTTCTAAAAAAATCTTAAATAAAAGAATTAAATTAGAACTCTATTTGCAATAAAAGTACTGTTTTCAACATTTATAATAATATTATTAATAACAATATTAATAATAATAATAATAATAATAATAATAATAAATATTGATTCAATGCCATATCTACATAATTTCTGTGACCATGACACTGAAAACTGTTATATTCAGTAGTGGAAATTTAGATTTGCCATTAAATTATTTAAATAATAATGAATAAATTACAAATCTTTTCATATTGTTAATTTAAATGCAAAGGATACATTTAAAACTATACTTTTTTTACTTTACTTTTTGAACTAATGAATGCAGCTTTGGAGAGATTTTTTTCTGATATATTTTACAATCCTTTTATTATTTATGCATTTTTTATAATGTAAAAAATTCTTACTCATCGCACATTTTTGAACAGTAGTGTATAATATATTTAATAAGCCATTATATAACATTTTGCAAAGAAAATCAGCCTTACTCACATCATCAGATTTGTGGCTTGTGTGGGTTTTCGGTCAGACTTTCCTGGTGTAAAATAAAGAGGCTATTTAGAGGCCACACAGGTGCTGCGTTTGAGCCAGCCGAGGAATGCAGGAACCACAGGACAGCCTGGAGAAAGCACTCCAGTCTCCCAATGCTGGAGGAGCAGCTCTGTTTTTACATGCCTTTGATTTGGCTTTGGCCTGGTGTGAGATTGTTAGTTTATGGTTGTTGTTGACTCACAAAAATTGGTGTTTGACTCATCTGTGGGAGTTAATGTTTACAAAACGGTGAGGGAAGGAAAATTACTTTTTTTTTTTTTCTTTTGGAGCGTTCCATTCATAATTTGAACAATCAGTATTCGAAATGAGTAAGAAACATTTAATTGATGCTAGCAACATGCTGATGCATTTTAGTAATGGACTAAACAAGCTGGCAACAAGCCATTTCATGCTAGTAATGTGTTAAAACACGCTAGGAAAATGGTAAAAAAATTTCCACATGAAAAAAGTATTGACTGAAATATTTCTGAAATAGATGTTTTTTAAAGCTGCATTTTGTGCCATCAATTTCTTTTACAGCAAACTCATAAACTGAATAGAAAAAAGCAAAAATATAGAGTATTTGTAGATTGAGTTAAAAATCATATTGAATGCTATGTTTTTAGCTGGTCATCCAACGCAAACTCACGGCAAACTCCTTTTTGATTTAGTGGCTAATTCGTATGAATTCGTACAATCTAATTCGTACAAATTAGTACGATTTGCTCATCCCCCAATGACGGTTGGGGTTAGGGGTGGGGTGCCACGCCTCCTTTTTAAAATCGTACATTTTCGTACGACTGAACTCTGAATTAGCCACTAAACTGACAAAACGTAAAATACTTACGTTTCCTTGTGAGATCAGGTTGGGTCATCTCACAGCCTGACCAACTAAAACCAGGCTGGAAACCAGCCTGGAAGTGGTCAAAACCGCTCTAAAACCAGGCTGGTCGACCAGCTAAAACCAGCCAACCAGCCTAGGCTGGTTTAAGCTGTTTTTTTCAGCAGGGATAGCATGTTGTTCACATGTTTCTAACAAATTTTAAGTAAAACTAAGGCGTTTAACACAATGTAAATTTGAATTGACGTGTTTTATTTTATTTTTTTTAGGTTTTGCATGATTTAATGCTTATAATTCTAGTAAATTCGTATAAACAAGTTGGCAAACTAGCCTAGTTATCAAATAACTTTGGTCAGAGCAAGATGGAAATCCAGCTTGACCAGCCTAGCCAGGCTGGGAGCCCGGCCAAAACCAGCTATGTCCAGCTTAAACCAGGCTGGTCAAGCTGGTATTAGCTGGTCATTTTCCAGCCTGACCAGCTAAGACCAGGCTGGAAATGGCCAAAACCCCTCTAAAACCAGGCTGGTTGACCAGCTAAAACCCACCAACCAGCTTAGACTGGTTTACGCTGTTTTTTCCAGCAGGGATTTTATGCTAGTCTTATGTTTAAATACGCAAAAAATATGCTTGCAGCATGCTAATTTATGTTCACACGAATCAACGATTTTAGCAATGTGCTAAATTATGTAAGGTAGCCTAAGTTCTACAGCATGTTAGTATCATGATAAACCATGCTAACAACATGCTAAAGCAACAAAAATTAAACATGCTATAATCAAGTAATCTTTTTGTTTAAACCAAGGTTGTTTATTGGTGATGTCAGTTGTTGTTGTTTTGTTTTAGTAAAAGGGTATTATTATTATTATTACTTTATACAAAAGACGAAACCATCTTCTATCAGGATTTTCCCAAGCCAACATCTACATTTTAAAAAGAAAAAATGGTTTGTTTACATCGTTGAAGGTTTTTGTAATTAATTCTTGAATATTAGCATATCACCTTCATTGTTTTGACTATGAGCCTGATTCTGTTTTTAATTGACAGCTTTTCCTCACATTTTGTTGTTTCTTAGCTGAACAGAGACAGAGACTGGCAGCAGATGAGAGAAGGAGAGAGTATCACGAGGAACAGAGGAATAAATATGAGAATTACGCTGAAGAAGAAAACGACGGTGAGTCTGTCAGGCTCAAATCACTTACCTGTCGGCCATGTTAGATCAGGCAGCATTAGTAGCGTTGTAAGATCATTCACCGTGTATATCCAAGGAACTTTGCTTTGTCCCACGCAAAAAGAGTAAATATGCACTCAGCTTAACCTTGTTTGGCTTTACAAAATAAAGTTATTAAAACAAAATGTATTAAAACATTATTAGGCTATTCTGATAATGTATATAAAACTAAACCAAATGACAATGTTACTTGAAATTTAGGAGATGTATTCAGGCTACACTAGCGCAGTAAAACATCAAATACTTGCTCAAAGACTTGATTTGTACTATGTAGACATGATTAATAATCTAAATACGCATTTAACGATTAAATTTCACCATTTTTATTCCTCAAGAGCAAGACGAGCGCACCAGAGAGAAGACTGAGCAGTGGAGAGAGTTTCACTATGACGGTCTGGACCCGTCATACGAATATAACCGTCACACCATCTAAAACAGCGGGAAAACTGCATTTAAAACAGCGGGAAAACTACAAAAACACGGGTAGAACGCTTTAGAACTTCACAGCATATTTCTGTGAAGATTTTGATGTACAATGTGCACACGCAAGCAAATGATAATAATATGTGTAATCATGCATGCAGAACAGTAATCGTTGTATAATAGTTCTATAAAAAAGATGTACATTTATTCATTTTAGGCTCTTAATGTAAGTTACAGTTTAAAACATATTTTTTTCCACATTGCCTATAATGGCAGAAGTCTTTGAACAAATGTATAACTTACTGTAATATTTTCAATATAAAAAAAAGTCTTAGTTAGCTTTTAAACACATTTTTTATCCATTCTAAGCTGAAACAATGTAAAGTCTTTCAATCCAAACATATAATGTGCTGTAAATCTGTCAATTTAGTGAAATAAAAACTATTCAAAGAAGTACAAACAATAATCAAAGTGGTGTTACCTTTGTGTTTAATGAAAACTTAAAATCAACTCACCAAAAAAAACAAAACAAAACAAACAAAAAAAACACTCACCACAGAACAAATCCACTGAGAAGAAAACACAGCTTACATCATTTTTTTCCGACCTGAATGTAAGAACCAGCACGAAGCTGCTAAATTCAGAGGGCTGGTATGAAGAAGACTAAGATGACATGCAAGGTTTAAGCGTTGAATCTCCCACCGCCGTATATCAATGGACACATCATATCAAAACAGCTTTAGTGAACTGGAAAACTGTGTTGTTTGCATCGGTACACTGTGAACTTTTATTTTTTTTGTTAGTAAATTTCACTTCACTGAAACACAAGATCAGCAAATACAAACGTTTGTCACCGAAGCTGGTACTTCTCATTTCGATCAGTGACGAAACACAATCACGGGTCAAGTTTCCGGAAATTTCATTAGCTACAGTTTAAAGAATAAAATTATTTAGCAATTTACATTACAGTGCCTATATTACAATTAATCAACGGCAACGAATACTTCTATTTGCACAAAAACTACTATGTAATAATCACTGCGATGTAAAACGTGACCAAAAAGATACTGTAAAAAGCAGAGCGTACAAAATAAATCCAAAACATACACAAAGCACTTATAAAAAGTGCTTCCGCCATCATTTTACACCACAAATCACTTCAGATTGTTTTACTAATATTAACAAATTGTCGATAAAACCATTAAACCGCACATTTACATTATTTTGTATACAATATTCAGATCTTTCATTCACTCATGACGTTTAGCTATACTGGATGACAATAAATGTGGCTATTTGACACACAAATCACTCCCGAATCTTTCACTGATATTAACAAGTTGTTGATAATAAAAAACAAATTATACAACTGCACATTTTCCATTTTTATACATTATTCACATCCCTCATTTGCTTGTTAATAAATGCCAGATGCACCCAGGACTGAATTGTAAGTTTATACACATTGGCGACAATATATTATTATTATCAATTAACACACAAATCACTCTAGAATCTTTCGTTGATATGAACAAAACCACTGAAGTGCACGTTTCTATTTTTTTACAATACATCCTTCATTCGTCCATTAAAAATCCAGCACTGTAGGGTTTATATGTATGTGTACTTGATGGAAATTATGTATTTACTTTACTACATTAACTTCCATTGACATTCTGTAAATCTCACATCCTTTATCGTTTGGTTGTTCGAAACAGCAGCAAGTTGAAATACAGCAGCAAAAAGTTACAATGAACGAACGAAAATTATTTTTATCTACACAATATTTTAATTGTTATATATTTTTTGCAATCTCCATTTAAAAGCCACATAAAACTGCCCAAATCATGAGCTTTACTCTGAAAAACGTTCCTCTTAAATGTGCAGGCCGCCATATTGGAAACCGTTTAGCATCCCGTCTGCTTTCCAGAAAGGAAAACAGGGTTGAACGGGTGACTGCGGACAATCGAGGTTACCGTTAAATATCAGAAAACACATTATTTTCCCCCAACAAAGTGCATCAATCAGGTGAGCAGTCTCACAGGAAGTGATGTCATTTGGAGCCGGTGATGATGGTGGTGACGGTTGATGGCCGCGTGTGTCGATCTGGCTTTCCCGTCCTCGAGGAAGAGTTTGACGTTTGTTTGGGCGAACCTAGACAAAGATAACACCCTCTTCAAGGGCTGTTTGACAACACAACATAATACAACACACAGCACAGCACTGGTCATGAGTAACTCATCAGAATCAACACACATCGTCAACCCAATTATTACAGTTCAGTCAATTTACAATTAAGGTTTAAAAACAACACCCGATGTCTGCAATATTTTGGAAGCTTTTTTCTGTGGGCATTCACACAAATTTTTATTATTATTTTTTTCATTCCAATGCGCTACATTTCCATTGTTTTTCCAACACAATCTCACCGCAATTCGTAACGTTTTAAATTTAATGGCTAATTTGTATGATCTCATTCGTACAATTTAGTACGATTTGCTTATCACCCAATGACAGTTGGGTTTAGGGTTGTCACGATACTGAAATTTGGTACCAATCGATATTGACATTTTAAAAACTTCCATTTCCCACTAACATTTGAGCACTGTTGAGCACGTTCTTAAACAGCACTGATTTGCCATTGGGATCACGTGCTCATCAGAAATGACTGTGATTGGCCATGAAGGTCATCAGTTCTCACCGCTGTTTACTGAATGTAACCCCAGGTACATGGAAACTGGAGTGTTTCAAAGTCACGTCGATCAGCTGGTTTGTCCATGAGCTGACATACGAGCGATCCACTGATGAATCACGGCTTTGAAATGCTCCAGTGTCCCTGTATCTGTGGTTACACTCAGTAAACAGCAGTGAGTTCGATGAACTGATGACCTTCACGGCCAATCTCAGTCATTTCTGTTAAAATGTTTCAGCGCTCAAATGTTAGCGAGAAATGGATGTTTTTAAAATTTCAGTATTGATTGCTACCAAATTTCAGTATCGTGCAACCGTGGGATTGGGTGCCACACCTCCTTTTAAAATGGTACATTTTCGTACGACTGAGCTTGTACGAATTCGTACAAATTAGCCTATAAACTGCCAAATTGTAAAATACTTACGTTTCCTCGTGAGATCAGGCTGTTTTTTCCTACGTAAGCATGCGCTTGACAGATATTTGTGAAGGTTACGTTCATGTTTTGCTGTTCCTCGCACATGAGCGCAGTGTTTTTAAGATGCTGTTTTAGATTTCAAGATCTACGTGAACCATACGTTGCTGAGAGTTTTATTTCCGTATGTTGATGTACCAACTGAAACTGAATATTGCGTAGGGGCGGAGTTTTCTTTTTGCGGATAATTCCCTGAAAGCAAACTAACGGTGAGAGGGGCGTGGTTAAAAATGTTGTAGCTGAAGCTGTCAAAAATTATGTCAACAGAGAAGGCCACTTTAAAAGCAGAAATATTTTGATTTTAACTTTTGATTGACGACCAAAACAAAAAATAAATTCAGTGGATTAACCTGCCTCACAGCAAGAAGGTCGCTGGTTCGAGCCTTGGCTGGGTCAGTTGGCGTTTCTGTGTGGAGTTTGCATGTTCTCCCTGCGTTCACGTGGGTTTCCTCCGGGTGCTCCGGTTTCCCCCACAGTCCAAAGACATGCAGTACAGGTGAATTGGGTAGGCTAAATTGTCCGTAGTGTATGAGTGTGAATGAGTGTGTGTGTGGATGTTTCCCAGGGATGGGTTGCGGCTGAAAGGGCATCCGCTGCGTAAAAACCTGCTGGATAAGTTGGCGGTTCATTCAGCTGTGGCGACCCTTAGATTAATAAAGGGAATAAGCCGAAAAGAAAATGAATGAATGAATAACTTGCATGGATTGTGCGCTAACAAAAAAAACATTGTAGATTTTGATTTCACATGGACTTTAAAGCGCAGCACTACTCATCAATCTCAGTTTCAAAGCAGTGGACCTATCAGAAGAACTTGGAGGCGGGGCAAGTGTTGTGAGCTTCTGTTTACAGTAGCAAGTTAGCATTACAACAGTTTTATTTGACGTAAAAATGGCGGAGGATGTGATTTTTTTAATTCTAAAAACTAAAACAAACCATTTTTTAGATGTAAAGATGCTTTTGTGTGATTGGTCAACGATATCTCACTGCAATTCGTAAATTTAGATTTATCGGCTAATTCGGATTTGTATGATAGCATGCATGCATACGATTTACTATGATTGGCTCATCCCCCAACGACAGTTGGGTTTAGGGGTTCCTCGCACATGAGCGCAGTGTTTTTAAGATGCTGTGTTAGATTTCAAGATCTACATAAACCACAAGTTGCTGAGAGTTTTATTTCAGTATGTTAATGTAATTCCAATTTAAACTGAATATTGAGTAGGGGGCGGGGTTTTGTTTTTGCGCATAATTCCCTGATAGCAATCTAACGGTAAGAGGGGCGTGGTTAAAAATGTTGTGGCTGAATGTTGCGTCAAAAATGACATCAACAGAGAAGGCCACTTTAAAAGCGGAAATAACGGTCAGACTTTTGATTGATGATTACCAAAACAAATTTTTTTTTTTTTTTAAGTAAATGGATTTCATTGTACATTTTGATCTTACACAGACTTTAACACACAGAGCTGCTCATCAATGTCAGATCCAAAGCAGTGGATCAATCAGAAGAACTTGGAGGCGGGGCAGCCGTTGTGAGCTTCTGCTTACTGTAGCAAGTTGGCATTACAACTGTTTTATTTGACGTTAAAATGGCAGAGGATGTGCTTTTTTTAAATTCTAAAAACTAAAACAAACCATTTTTTGACGTAAAGACGCATTTTGTATAAATGGCCAACAATATATCTCACTGCAATTCATAAATTTTGATTTAGCAGCTAATTTGCATGCATTTGTACAATCTCATGTGTACAATTTATTACGATTTGCTCATCTCCCCATGACGATTGGGTTTAGGGGTGGGGCTTGGTGCCACGCCTCCTTTGAAAAAATCATACATATTTGTATGACTGAATTTTTATGATTTTATACGAATTAGCCACTAAACTGTCAAAGAGTAAAATAGTTACGTTTTCTCATGAGATCAGGCTGGAATGGCCTCTTAAGCCGCCTTTCCACTGCAGATGACATTCGGACACAACTGTCGGAATATGCCCTCTTGTGGCAGTCGTGCAGAATTTTCAGTTTTGTTGTGCACCATGGGAGAGAGAAGCTGATTCTTGTGGTGTCCGAAATATAGGAGTGCAAAAGCAAGAGCGTTTATTCTCCATGCGTTCCCCATAGTTGAATGAATGAATGAATGATGAGTAAAAATTCATAGACCACTGAATTTTTTGAAGAGAATGTGGAGACAGCATTAAAAAAATACATATATACATTTTTTATTACTCATTTATAAATAGAAATATGTTTTTTTTTTTAAATATAGACTTTTTTCTGATTCAAAAAGTAACATAAATCTACTAATTGTCATCTCGGACCTGCTTGGAAAACATTGGAATACATCACATCCCGCCGGCCGGTCGCATACGGTCTAGTCGCAGAAGTTCAAATATTGAGCTCAAGACTATTCTCCGTTGGAAATGTATGACTTCCAGTCTGTAGCTTGTCATGTGCAGTGGAAATGTGGCTTTTCAGACTACAGAAATTGAGGGTCAAAGTAGATGTCGTTCATGGTCAGCCAATGAAAACCATAGGCTGGTATTATGCAAATTTTGTACAGGATGTGAAACTGGAAGTACTGACAGATCAGACAGATCCGAATTGGTTCTGTTTTTTAGAAGACAAAAAAAGTTTGTTGTGACCTTTGGAGAACTTTCACATCACACACTACATGGAAGGTTATATTTAATAAAAGCGTAATCAGGGCACTAACTCACAGTCATTACGATGAACCGAGGAAACATCCACCGACTGACTCTTCCCAGGCATGGATGTCGGATTCTGCTTTCTGTGCTGAGAGGAATCCATACTGCTGCCGAGCTGAAGACGCCTCATGTGGCGGATCACTGCGGTCGCGTTAAAGGCTTGCTGAAAGAGAAGAACATAGAAGGAAAGGTGGATAAATCCTTTTTCATGAATGATTGGATAATTTAGGAAAGGCAAGGAGTTGGTGACTTACTCGCCATTTTGCTTTGGCAAAGTTTTTCTTCATCTGTCGGCTGACGGATTCATGGATGTTCTTGCAGAGCGCAGTATCACCGGCTATCCTGAAATCACAGGAGTGTTAGCGAGTGGATTCCTGCTGTATCATTTGACATGCATGAGGAAAAAAGGGTTTTATGATACTCTATGTGACTATATTAGAGTATATAATTACTTTAATAAAAAAAAAATGAAAAATATGTAATTATAATGTACTATATAATTCATTTTTGCATAGCATTTCTATATAATAAATTACTAAATATTATAATATAAAAATAATCTAATTGTATTTAACAATTTATATAATATATTTAAATTATTTAATTTATAGAATATATTTAACATTTTAATTTAATTAGTTTACATTATAATTAGTATATATAATGTAACTTTCCAGGTAATTTCAGTTAAATGTATGCTATAAATGATAAGATTTTTATATTATAATATTTAGTAATATATTATACAGTATAGAAGTGCTGCGCAAAGATTTTTTGCATCCAAAATAAAAGTTTATTTTGGCATGATACAAGTGTTGTACTGTGTATTTATTATGTATATATAAATAAATACATAAAAACATATTTGAGAAGATGTTAATTTATGTTTAGACATAAAATATATGAGCAATATCACACGAGTAGCAGTGCGATATGGCTGTATATCGGCATTGGTGGGAGGCGTGTGGGAGGGCGCAGGCAGAGTGCCTTAGTGTCCCACCAGTGATGATATACAGCCATATCGCACTGCTACTTGTGCGATATTACATTTATACAACAGTTCAATGGCATAATCTTGTGTATAAAAAATAAAAATTTAAAAAATCAAACACGGAGAGTTTAAAAATCCTTTTGTATGAAGAACTCTTTTCTTCCACCACTCATTTACAATATCTGTGTAACAAATTTGTTTTGTATAGTTTTGATTTTAGGTATGTGTGTCAATCACATATACATAATATAATATATTATTTCAAAACAAACTTTTATTTGAGATTTTAATTAGGATTTGTCATTGCCCAGCACTAATAATAATATATTTATATTTATATCTATAACAATTTACAGAATAACGGATGTTTTACATTGTTGTGATTGAAAATCAGGGTGATTTCACCAAATATTGGTTGGTTAACTCTACAAAATTTAAAACATTGCTATTGCGTTGTCTAAAAGTGAACAAACATAGAAGAATAAAAACATTTTTGCAATTAACTGAATTTTTTTTATCTCTAAACGACAATATTTTATTTTTAGAAGGAATTGTTATATTACATTATACTCGAAAATTACGATGAAAATAAAACTATGATACTATGAAAAGTATTTATGTTTCATGGTATAAACATGTAAACCAGCTCTATTAAGAATAATCAGAAACCTGAAACTCAAATATATAAAAACAAATATTTTAATGAGAGACTATGTGATATTCACCTAATATAAATATATATAACATAACCATTTTAAAAAAAAATGTCTGATGGTAAATCATACTAAACGTTTACTATTTTAGGTCTGTTAGGATTGCCTAAATGATTTACATTTGCTAAATGCCAGAATAATGAGAGAATTTTTTTAGAGAATTTTTGATTAATTTCTAGACAGTCAAAAGTTTACATACATTTCCTTGGTATTTTTTTAGCTTTGCTTTTAAACTATATAACTTTGGTCAAATGTTTTGGGTATCCTTCCACAAGCTTCTCACAATAGTTTGCAGGAATTTTGGCCCATTCCTCCTGACAGAATGGGTGTAACTGAGTCAGATTTGTAGGCTGTCTTGCTCGCACAAGCTTTTTCAACTCTGCCCACAAATATTCTATAGGATTGAGCTCAGGGCTTTGTGATGGCCACTTCAAAACATTCACTCGGTTGTCCTTAAAGCCCATTTTAACTAATTTGGCAGTATGCTTAGGGTCATGGTCTGTTTGGAAGACCCATTTGTGGCCAAGTTTTAATTTTCTGGCTGATGTCTTGAGATGTTGCTTCAGTATTTCTACGTAATGTTCTTTCTTCATGATGCCATCTATGCTGTGAAGTGGACCAGTCCCTCCTGCAGCAAAACAGCCCCACAACATGCTGCTGCTGCTCCCATACTTCACAGTTGGGATGGTGTTCCTAGGCTTGTAAGCCTTCCCTTTTGTCCTCGAAATGTAACACTGGTCATTATGGCCAAACGGTTCAATCTTAGTTCCATGAGACCACAGGATATCTGACTTTTTTTATGGTTATGTGCCTTTTTATACAGCGTATGTAAACTTCTGGTTTCAACTGTATACACACACACACACACACACATATATATATATATATATATAAATAAATATACAGTATATATAGATAGATAGATAGATAGATAGATAGATAGATAGATAGATAGATAGATAGATAGATAGATAGATAGATAGATAGATAGATAGATAGATAGATAGATAGATAGATAGATTTACAGTGCTCAACATAATTGAGTACACCTATTTTGAAAATATATACAAACTATGAAATTTCAACAAAATTTTATTGATTCAATAAAATATACATTCATTTTTTGTTTCTGTATATATGTGTATTGTTTATTATGTACAGTATATGTAATACACAAATATATTTTCTCATAAATGCAACCAATAAATAATAATGTTTCTCCAATCCATTTCTGCTCACCATGGATGCCGAAGAGCCTCATCACACGTGAACCTCTTTTCTGGATCTTTCTGCATCAGGTTATTAATGAAGTCTTTCGCTATAAAACAAACAAATACGCCAAATGAAAAAAAAAAGCGCTGAATCGGTTACACAAGGGCGCAGATCTAATTGTGAAAAAATGACACCCTCCTACACTTTCCCCAGACACCAGAGAACAGCTTGTGGTGTGGGTGTCGATTTGTTTTGTTTTTTTCCCAGCGCCAGATAATGCTTTTCGACTGATGATTTATATATGGCTGAAAAACCTCAGTGTTACTTTTGAACAGCCCTTATTAAAGTGTTGCTAATGGGAGGGGGAGGGGGAACTAAGTCGTGACTGGCAGTAACAAGCAAACATAAGAAACCAAACGATGGTGCTTCAGGTGTCATTTTCTCTAATATTTAGCACATAATCAAAGCATGAAGTTGGAATGAATGAATATAAGAAATTATGATATAGTATATTTCTGAAAATGGAAAATTCCATCATCATTGCTAACACTGATGTCAAGCAAAACCTGTAGGCATTTTTTTTTTGCTTATATATACAGTTGAAGTCAAAATGATTCACCCTCCTGTGAATTTTTTTTAATATTTCCTAAATAATGTTTAACAGAGCAAGGAAATTTTCACAGTGTGTCTGACAATATTTTTTCTTCTGGATAAAGTCTTATTTGTTTTATTTCAGCTAGAATAAAAGCAGTTTTTAATAAAAAAAAAAACATTTTAAGGTCAAAATTATTAGCCCCCTTAAAGCAGTTTTTTCGGTTGTCCACAGAACAACCCATCGTTATACAATAACTTGTCTAATTACCCTAATTTGCCTATTTAACCTATTTAAGCCTTTAAATGTCACTTTAAGCTGTATAAAAGTCTTGAAAAATATCAAGTCAAATATTATTTAGTCATCATGGCAAAGATAAAAGAAATTATTAAATATTAAAACTATCATGTTTAGAAATGTGTTGAGAAAAATCTTTCTGTCAAACAGAAATTGGAGGAAAAATATACAAGGGGCTAATCAAATTCTAATTCTAATTCAAAAGTATATGTATAGAGAGAGATAAAAAAAAATGTTGGTAATTAAAACCTTATCATGCGATTTCGATATTGTTTTCACTGAGAATTTTGCCTTTATTTGTAACAATTTTGCGTTAGACTTTCTCGCATTTCTAATTATTTCTTGCTATTTTGAGTTTATAATCGACTGTTACGTGCCAGCACGTATTGGTTATTTATGTTTGTATTATGCGTCTCATTGTGTTTTTTATTCTTTCTATCACCCCAGTTCACTTCCTTGTTTTGGCTACTGCTGTTCCTGATTGGCTGGTTCACCACCACTTGATGCAACCAATCCTGACACTGCCTTATGCTGATTGGTTTCTCAGTGACAACTTGGTCCCGGTCTATATATATATATATAATCTACTTTTTTCAGCATTTAAGACAAAACTGCTAGATACAAAATTGCAATTCTGAGAAGTTAATGCATGTTATATGTGAATGTTTTGAGTATATTGAATTTTTTAAGTTTTATATTTTAATTAGTGCTGGGCAAAGATTAAATCAAATCCCAAATAAAAGTCTGTTTTGACATCATATATGTGTGTGTATTTTATATACATACAGTTGAAGTCAAAATTATTAGCCCCCCTGTTTTTTTCCCCGTTTTCTGTTTAATGGAGAGAAGATTTTTTTCAACACATTTCTAAACATAATAGTTTTAATAACTCATCTCTAATAACTGATTTATTTTATCTTTGTCATGATGACAGTAAATAATATTTTACTAGATTTTTTTCAAGACACTTCTATACAGCTTAAAGTGACATTTAAAGGCTTAACTAGGTTAATTAGGGTAACTAGGCAGGTTAGGGTAATTAGGCAAGTTATTGTATAATGATGGTTTGTTCTGTAGACTATCGGAAAAAAAAATAGCTTGAAGGGGCTAATAATATTGACCTTATAATGGCGTTTAAAAAATTAAAAACTGCTTTTATTGTAGCTGAAATAACACAAATTAGACTTTCTCCAGAAGAAAAAATATTATCAGACATGCTGTGAACATTTCTTTGCTCTGTTAAACATCTTTTGGGAAATATTTTAAAAAGAGAAAAAAATTAAAAGGGGGGCTAATAATTCTGACTTCAACTATATATACAGTACAGTTGAAGTGAGAATTATTACCCCCCCCCCCCCCCCTTTAAATGATTATTTAATTCATGATTACATGAATTAATAATGTTAAATGAAAAGATCTAAAACTGGAAGCTCACAAAGCTCTCAAGAATTTATACAAAAACCTGTATTGTTACACCCCTAAAAATACTACGGAACTCGATGGAACTAAAAAATAGGCAGATTATCAACATTCATCGAAACATTTTATTTTGTATTTAGCGAAAAATTGAAATATACACAAGTTTAAAATGATGACAGAATTTTCTTTAGTGTGTGTGTGTGTGTGTGTGTGTGTGTGTGTGTGTGTGTGTGTGTGTGTGTGTGTGTGTGTGTGTGTGTGAGCAATCTTTTCACCACAATATATGATGAGTCACCCTCACCTGAATCAGAAATATCATCCCAATATGGCGAATCAAACTCATATTCTGCCTTCAGTATTTGCTCAAACAGTTTAGAGTCATTCTCATCGTAAAAAGGAGGGTATCCACATAACCTGGGGAGACAGAGAGGATTTAGTATTTTATCCTAAAGACGATTGAAAAAAAGAGATACAAATACTCACAATATGTAAGCAATAACTCCGATAGACCAGCAGTCCACAGCTTTACTGTAAGGCTTTTGTGCTAATACTTCTGGAGCTACAGTGTTAAAAGAGAGAAAAAGAAAAGTCATGAAATAAAGAGTTAATAAAGAAAATTTCACACACACACACACAAAATCTGACCATCATTCACACACATAAATATATATAAACGTCTAATTGGAATTTGATTTATGGCCATAACTGAACACATACAGTTGAAGTCAGAATTATTTGCTCCCTTTGAATTTTCTTTTCTTTTTGAAATATTTCCCAAGTTATGTTTGACAGAGCAAGGAAATTTTCACAGTATGTCTGATAATATTTTTTTCTTCTGGAGAAAGTCTAATTTGTTTGATTTCGGCTAGAATAAAAGCAGTTTTTAATTTTTTAAAAGCCATTTTAAGGTCAATATTAGCCCCTTTAAGCTTTATATATTTTCCGATAGTCTACAGAACAAACCATCATTATACAATAACTTGCCTAATTACCCTAAACTGCCTAGTTAACCTAATTAACCTAGTTAAGCCTTTAAATGTCACTTTAAGCTGTATAGAAGTATCTTGAAAAATATCTAGTCAAATATTATTTACTGTCATCATGACAAAGATAAAATAAATCAGTTATTAGAAATGAGTTGTTAAAACTATTATGTTTAGAAATGTGTTGAAAAAACCTTCTCTCTGTTAAACAGAAATTGGGGAAAAAAATAAACAGGGGGCTAATAATTCAGAAGGGCTAATAATTCTGACTTGAACTGTATATAAAATTATATCTAATAAATTTGAACATTTGTGCATTTTTGTAATTCCAATTGTCAAAAAATATATGTAAATAACCGTTTTTGCATATTTATAAATACATGTTGGATATATGACATGGTTTTTTTTTTATATATGTGAAATTCATACATAAACTTGTATGTCATACATGTAATTTACATCAGATTTCTATCGGGGTGTAGATGAACAAATATTTTACAATAAATGTTTTTTATTTAACTTGTTTTATTTATTTATTTGATTTCATTTAAAAGCTATGTTAACCACTTTATTGTCTTTTTGGGAATTGGCAGAAAATGTGGATAGAAATGTTTAATTTCCACCAGAAAAAAATAGATATGGAAATTTCATTCATGGAAGTAAGAGCACACAGATTTGACACAAAGGTAGTAAATTATTAAATTTAATCTGAATAAGTATTGCAGACATTTACCTTCATAATCGTTGTCAAATTTGTTTCTGTTATTTGAAAATAGTTTAATCATCTTGAATTCTCAAACTTTTTGTAAGCATGGACTAAAAATAATATGATTTTCATGAAAATTGGACCACCACTCAAACAGAGGTTAAAAAAATCAGTGTTTATGAAAATTTTAAAGTGAATTGTGTTCCATTAGATCTATTAGTTGTTGTTTACTATTACTACCATTAAAAAGGCAAATTAAAAAAGAAGAGAAAAGAAAACAACAATAAATCAGATATTGTACATATGCATGTCATATTTAAATGATATATTATAATAGATACAATAATACCTTCATATGATATAATATATATATACAGTTGAAGTCAGAATTATTCGCCCCCCTGTTTATTTTTTCCCCAATTTCTGTTTAACGGAGAAAAGATTTTTTCAACACATTTCACATTTCTAAACATAATAGTTTTAGTAACTCATTTCTAATAACTCATTTATTTTATCTTTGTCATGATGACAGTAAATAATATTTGACTAGATATTTTTCAAGACACTTCTATACAGCTTAAAGTGACATTTAAAGGCTTAAATAGGTTAATTAGGTTAACTAGGCAGGTTAGGGTAATTAGGTAAGTTATTGTATAATGATGGTTTGTTCTGTAGACTATCGAGAAAAAAATTAGCTAAAAGGGGCTAATAATTTTGACCTTAAAATGAATTTTTTAAATTTTAAAACCCCCTGTACTGTATATTTTCCCCCAATTTCTGTTTAATTTCAGTTTTTTTTTTCAACACATTTCTAAACATAATATTTTTAATATCTTATTTCTAATCACTGATTTCTTTTATCTTTCCAATGATGACAGTAAATAATATTTGACTAGATATTTTTCAAGATACTAGTATTCATCTTAAAATGCAATTTAAAGGCTTAACTACAGTAGATTAACTAGGTTAACTAAGCAAATCAGGATAATAAGGCAAATCATTGTATAACGATGGTTTGTTCTGCAGACAATCGAAAAAAATATAGCTTAAGGGGGATAATAATTTTGACCTTAAAATGGTTTTATAAAAATTAAAATTTGCTTTTATTCTAGCTGAAATAAAACAAATAAGACTTTCTCCAGAAGAAAAAATATAGGAAATACTGTGAAAATTTCTTTGCTCTGTTAAACATAATTTGGGAAATATTTGAATAAGAACAAAACATTCACAGGAGGGCGAATAATTTTGACTTCACTTGTATGTTCATCTCAGTGCATACAATTATGCAAGGAAGAAAAAAACAAACAAACAAAGTAAATAAATAAGCAAATAAAATTACTACAATTTTCAGATTTAGTCAAGATTCATACTGTTATTTAACGTTTCTCCAGCCTTACCGACATATCCCGGCGTCCCGCAGGCTGTGGACATGATGTCATTGGCTGCGCCCTCCATCTTGGACAGGCCGAAATCACTTATCATAATCTTGGACTCCTCATGTGGGTTGAAGTACAGCAGATTCTCCGGCTGTCAGGAGACGAGAAAGAGAGAGAGAGAGCATGATTAGGTTATAAAGTCACTGAGAGTTATTTACGCCGTACGTCTTGTTTCCGTTGTGGTGAAAGTGAGTGATCACGATGCGGTGACCTTTCACGTCTTCCGTTTCAGCTTCACGTATAAACTGCATATGACGACACTGTATATCTCGGTGTTATTGATTTGTTTTGTTGTGAAGGAAATCAGTCAGGGGAAATCATCACCTTCAGGTCTCGGTGGACAATCCCGAGCGAGTGCAGGTAATTTACAGCATCCAGAACTTGTTTGATTAACGCACTGGCGTCCTGCTCCGTGTAAAAGCCCCTCTCCACAATACGATCAAACAGCTCGCCGCCTGACACTCTGGAAAATACAAGAAATCATTTATTTTTTAATCTCAGTAATTCAGACTTAATTACATAGACAAATGCAGCACACAAAAAACAGTAACATAAAGTACACATGAAATCAAAACTAACCGTATTGATTTTGTTAGCTCACATTGCTAGTTTTGAGGTGAACAATTCATCTGTGCATGTCATCAAGAACAAAAAAATGTTTGCCCTTGTAATCTAAAACTGAAATCTGAAAATGCACTTCCTGTTTGTGTGTCTGTCTGGGGTATTGGGCGTGGTTAACATACTTAACCACGCTCCTCCAACTGTCAGTTTTGGCAACAAACAGAAATGGTGAGGAGGAGGAGGAGGAGTCTGTTAGGTTGTAATAACTCTTCCAAAATCCATTTGCTGATCTTTCTGAATATAATGCCTACTTTACTATACAATCAGCTCGCAGTAGAAAAAAAAAGCCACGCCCACTGTGTTCTCATTTAATTATTCCGTTTCTCTGGGAACTGTGTCACAATACGAAAAAAAAAAGTTGCAGCTTCTGGTTCATGTGGACTTGAATACACTAGTGTTTAAAGCACAATATATAATTTTGGTCACTAAAGGGGTTGCGTTCACAACAAACAAAGGTGTAGTGTGATGACGTCGTGTGGAATCATGGGAGTTGTGGTCTTCATTACATCCTAAAGTATGCCTGCTGAAATCACGCTCATGGATGAGCTGAGGTTTTCAACACTTATTATTACTTCTTATCATGGTAGTATAAAGTAGAGTAAGAGGCAGGGGCGGACTGGCCATAGGGAGCACCGGGACATTTCCCAGTGGCCTGACGGTCAATCTGGTCTGCCACCGTGAGTCTAACCGTGAGGCACTCTGTCCTGCTGCCCCTGGTAAAGGGGGTCGCACACTGGATGCCGATGCACCATGCAGCACCATGCATTTTTAAATTCTAAACATAGATTTCTATCCGTGTACGCATACGGGTGCCACAAGTTGGCGGCTGTCCACGGTGCCCAACTACGACTCAGGACAGTGTTCACATTCTGTCGTGCCACAGAGCATTTCTGAATAGTTTTATATTAAATAACATTCGAATATGCGCATCTGGTGTGCGATACTTCTAACTGAAATGAGTGGCACATCCGGTGTGTGATCCCCTTACAACAGTCTACCGCTTCCGGTTCTTCTGCTAATAAATGTTGAGAAGAAGCAGTGCTGTTTTTGGTTCTGTTATAGTGCTGCTCTGTGCAGTTTAATAAAACACACAACATATTAAAGCGTCTTTGATGTTTTCCTGTTTTTTGAAAAACCAAACCAGAAATTGAATTGAACTGAATTTCTTTGGTCTTCGAAATATTTGGGATAATGCAAGTATATAAGTCAGCAAAACATACTATATATACACTGTTCAAGTGGTTTTTGGATATTTTAATGAAAAATTGTATCCTACATACTGTGACTTTAAAGGTTTGGGGTTAGTAAGCAGTTTTAAACTAAACCAAAACAAAAAACAATCTGAAACAAAAAGCAAACCAGCCAAAGCTAAATAAAAGAAAAAACCCAGGCAAACCAAATCAAACAAATAAACAAAAAACTAAATAAAAACTTAAACCAAACCAAAACAGCCTAAAAACTAAAAGCCAAAACAAGTAAATAAAAACCAAATCGAATCAAAGCTAAACAAAACTAAACAAAAAAAGAATAAACAAAAAGCCAAACCAATCAAAATAAAGCCAAACCAAATAACAACAAATAACTAGCCAAAGCGGGCGGCACAGTGGGTATCGCTGTTGCTTCACAGCAAAACGGTCGCTGGTTCAAGCCTCGGCTGGGTCAGTTGGCATTTCTGTGTGGAGTTTGCATGTTCTCCCTGTGTTCGCGTGGCTTTCCTCCAGGTGTGCTATAAGTGAATTGGGTAAGCTAAATTGTGTATGTGTATGAATGTGTATGTGTGTGAATGAGAGTGTATTCCCATTGATGGGTTGAGGCTGAACGGGGAATCTGCTGCGTAAAACATATGCTGGATAAGTTGGCAGTTGATTCCACTGTGGCGACCCCTGATTAAAGGGACTAAGCCGAAAAGAAAAGAAATAAATGAATGAACTAGCCAAAGCAATCAAAGACAATCAAAAAATAACAAGCAAAACAGCCAAACCAAACAAAACTAAACAATCAAATAAAGAAAAGAAAACAAATAAAAGACCAAACCAATCAAAACAAAGCCAAAAACTAAACAAACCAAAAGAATAAAAAGAATAAAAAACAAACAAATATCCAAATCAATCAAAACAAAGCCAAAGCAAAACATCAACAAACAACTAGCCAAAGCAATCAAAGACAAACAAAAACAAGCAAAAAGCCAAACCAAGCAAAATAAGGCCAAACAAGATCAAAACTAAAAAGAAAAACAAACAAACAAAAAAATATAACCAACCAAAAGCAAAGCTGAATCGAATCAAACTGAAACAAAAAACAAAAAAGCAAAAAAAAAGACAAATAAACAAAAAGCCAGACCAATCAAACCAAATAAAAAACAAATACCCAGCCAAAGCAATCCAACACAAACAAAAAAACAAGCAAAATAGCTAAACCAAGCCAAATCAAACAAACCAAAGCAAAATGCCAATCTAAAACAAATCCACCAGCATAGCCAAATAAAAGCCAAACTAGACAAATCAATTCAAACAAAACAAAATAAAACCTAAATGCCTAAACTAAACCAAACAAAACTAATTAAAACGAAACCCTCAAAACTCAAATCTGGCTTCAAAACAACTCAAAAATCAAAACCAAACGAAATGTAAATGTTTTCATGTGTAAAAGCTATATTGATTAAGAAAGGAGATTGCAGAAATCATCTGATGTTAAGATCAACAAAATGATTTTTAAACAGCAGCAGCAGTAGCAGCAGGCTTGGGCAAATCTCAGAATGAGATCTGGCTCATTTTCAAGTCATTAGTCGGACGGTTTACAGGATGTTGAACTGGAATGTGAATCAAAATGACAGGAAGAGGAATTTCTGGATGCCAACTCAAAGACGCTCGGCAGTCACACACAATAGACGAGTTTTTAGGTGTTTTGAGTTTCCGTCTTTAAATCACATGTCAAAGACTCATTAATTAAAGCACAAAGAGATTCTACTCACAGTTGCATAATTAGATATAAATGACTGGGGCTCTCGTAAATGTCCTCCAGGGCCACGATGTTCTCATGCTTGACCCTGAAAAGAACAGACAAAATATTTGATCAATTATAATGAAGAGGAGACGCACTTGAGTGGATTATGAAGGCTTTGTTTTGGATGGCTAATGTTTGGTCCTATTAAACATTCCCAAACACTAAAAATAACACACTGAGCTGATATACTGAGATATTCTGTTTATGCTGAGGATGAAAAATAACAGCCTTTGACATATTCAAATGTACAGTTTGTTGCTTATAAGCTGCTAAACTAAAAAAGATTCATCAATTTAAGCAGCCTTTATACTCCAGTCTTCAGTATCGCATGTTTCTTCAGAAATCTTCTAATTTGCTGCTCAAAATTCTGTTGAAAATCATCTGGATGTTTATATACATGAAGTCTGAATTACTAGAATTTAATTTTCTAATTTGTCCTTTGAATTTTTTTTCTTTTAAAAATATTTCCCAAATGATGATTAACAGAGCAAGGACATTTTCACAGTATGTCTGATAATATTTTATCTTCTAGAGAAAGTCTTATTTGTTTTATTTCGGCTAGAATAAAAGCAGTTTTAATTTTTTAAACACAATTTTAAGGTCAATATTATTAGCCCCTTTAAACTATATATTTTTTGACTGTCTACAATACAAACCATCATTATACAATAACTTGCCTAATTACCCTAATTTGCCTAGTCAACCTAATTAACCTAGTTAAGCCTTTAAATGTCACTTTAAGCTGTATGGAAGTGTCTTGAAAAATATCTAGTGAAATATTATTTACTATTATTATTATATAATATATAATATATTATTATTTACTAATATATATATATATATATATATATATATATATATATATATATATATATATATATATATATATATATATATATATATATATATATATATATATATTCATTCATTTTCTTTTCGGCTTAGTCGCCACAGCGGAATTAACCGCCAACTTATCCAGCACATGTTTTACGCGGATGCCCTTCCAGCCGCAACCCATCTCTGGCATATTTATATATATATATATATATATATATATATGGCAACCCAGTGGCGCAGTAGGTAGTGCTGTTGCCTCACAGCAAGAACGTCGCTGGGTCGCAGGTTCGAACCTCGGCTGGGCTGAGTCAGTTGGCGTTTCTGTGTGGAGTTTGCATGTTCTCCCTGGGTTCGCGTGGGTTTCCTCCGGGTGCTCTGGTTTCCCCCACAGTCCAAAGACATGCAGTACAGGTGAATTGGGTAAGCTAAATTGTCCATAGTGTATGAGTGTGAATGTGTGTGTGGAAGTTCCCAGAGATGGGTTGCGGCTGGAAGGGCATCCGCTGCGTAAAATCGTGCTGGATAAGTTGGCGGTTCATTCCGCTGTGGCGACCCCGCAAGGGACAAAGCCGACAAGAAAATGAATGAATGAATGAATGAATGAATGAATGAATGAATGAATATATATATATATATATATATATATATATATATATATATATATATATATATTAAGGGTGTAACGATACGCGTATTCGTATCGAACCGTTCGGTACGAGGCTTTCGGTTCGGTACGCATACGAACCGAACGATTCAGACAAATATCTAAAAAGATAAAAGAGAATAAATGTTTTCAGTGCAACAAGGCATCCCATGACGTGGCAGGCAAATCTGCCTTCCCCGCCCACCTCCAAACACTACTCTAGTCAGG
The DNA here is from genome assembly GCA_903798195.1 of Danio kyathit. NCBI lineage: Eukaryota > Metazoa > Chordata > Actinopteri > Cypriniformes > Danionidae > Danio > Danio kyathit. The sequence goes on from LR812543.1 coordinate 10,391,046, forward strand.
CACACACTGCACTCAGGGTCGGAGTAAGCTCAACTGGCGCTCAAACCGAAAGTTATGCCGCTTTCAATCACAAAAAGCCGGCGGAGCGGGGTGTTGAGATGATGCCGGGTTTGTCCCGGACGAAAGCGAAGCCCGAGGGGCGCTGAGATGATGCAGGGTTTATTGCGGACGAAAGCGAAAGGGTGGAAACGCGCCGCGGACTGACTGCACTATAGCCTAGCTAGCAAAATGGCTAGGAACATTAATGTAATCCTCCTATAACCAACAGCGGGTCTGGCGTTTGGGAGCACTTTGCTTATTCCTGCTTTTCAGATCCACTGAAATGGCAGGTGACAGTCAAAACAAGCAGGTCTCGGCAGGGGCGGAGTGGACATTTTAAAAGTGGCGGGGACAGCTGTATGAAATTCAAAAGTTTACATTCTTAATCATCTGTTTCTAAATAGTCTGTCTCTAAAAGTGAGGGGGACATATCCCCCCCCCCCACGATAGAGTAGAGGATATCGTGTATTGAGGGGGATATAGGCAAAGATATTGCAGAGAGCTGAGATGACGACTTTAATATTTAGCTTGTTTCGCATTAATGTAGATATATTACATGTTTTATTACATTATTGAATAAAATTAATAGCATTATTATTTTTTAATCATCATCATTAATAATAAATAAACTAAAAATAATTTGACAGCTTCAGCTGTTCACATCAACATGACCGGCACTTTCAGACTTGAGCACCACATGTCTTTAGCATGAATTGAAATAGACTTTCCCTCCTAAAGGATAAAATACAATAATTTTTAAAATTGCAATGCGATTAGTCATGTATTCGCAATTTCACATAAATCAGCATGCGAAAATTTAATTATTTTCATTGCGCTCTTTCTCTCTGCAGCAGCAGTTCACGTGCTCTGGATAAGCGCACTACCATACAGCCACATCTCGTAGCAAATTAATTTGCAACTTTGTTGCATAAAAAATAGGCTAAATAACAAAATTTTATTAACAAACAAATGAAATAAAATTATTTGTAAAAATGAAACTACAGAAAAAAAGAAAATGAAAAGAACTGAAACCAGCTCAAATGTTCAGTTCTGGAATAACAGGTGTTGCGATCAAATTAATTTGATGGAATAATTAACACAGACAGGCGCATTTTTCAGAAAATAGCCTATTTTATTTTATTTAAAAATATGTTAGGCCTATATTTATTATATAGGTTATATTTTTTAAATAGCCTATATTAAATTACCATTCATTTTGGCTTCAACGAATTATTGAACAGATTATTAATTAATTATTAACTTATCAAAAAACATTTTACTGAGCTCAGTGTCGGCCGTCACCGGATAAAGTCCAATCTTTCTTTAATTTTTTGGACTTTTGTTTGAAAGCTTACTGGCATTGTAGAGGTCCAATTTACTGTTGTTTGATTTAAATTATAGCCTGTTTGTGCGCCAATAAACAAGTCAAAGGAATGAGTGAATTAAATAAAATTATTCTTAAATGTCGATATTGTTTTTACTCAAAAAAATAACAAATGTTTTATAAAAATAAAATTAGCAATTTTCATAATTTATACGATTCAGTTAAATATAAGTTGGACATTTATGGGGCCATGTAACATGTTTTTGTGTTTGTTTTTTTATTCTAGTGATCCTTAATATATACTGGGTAGCTACGCAAAATATTTTCTAAAATGTCAAGCAGGAATTTGTCGATTAGCTTTAATTATGAAGACAAAAAAATATTAAAAATAACTAAAATAAAATGATAAAAAAAATACAAAGATAAAAAGAGCAGCATTTTGCTAAATATAATAGTCCTTTATATGCTTTAAATCCTGCTATGTGTTGTTTCATATTCGTTTTTATTTCACTTGATGCATTAGTTATTTAATGTTTGAATGCTGAAAGAAATAACAGCCGTCCTTTAAATCATTATTTTACCATCAAAATGTAGTATATATTATATTATTACCAACTTTTGATATAAAACCGCTGTGTAATTTAATTGATTGTTAAAAATGAAATAATTTTATGGCACAACCGTGTTTAGTAGTTGCTTTCGCTTTCGTTCTTCACGGAAGCTGTAACAGAAGTGTGTGCCGCATTCACCTCTGACATGGCTACTCTGCCTGTAGCCTAGTTTGGGATTTTTTCGTTGTGACGATTAAGCAAGAATCATAATGCATTGCATATTCGGCTCATTCTTCAGTAGCCTCAACACAGGCTGGTAGCCTAGATTTAAACGGATTGTTTATAAGAATGAGCGATTAATAGATTAATTGATCGTTAATTTAAATGATCATTGATCATGGGATTTTGTAAAAACTGACATCCCTAGTTCAAAGTAAAAAAAAAAGAAAAGAAGAGAGATCATGCTTTTATGATGTTAGTTTTCTTACAATAAAAAGATTTCAATCAGAGAAATCCTCTGGCTTTTTTCCTTTTTTTTTTTTTTTTTTTTTTGCTGTATCGAAAACATACCGAACCGTGACACCACTGTGTCGTATCGAACCGAACCGTGATTTTTGTGAACCGTTACACCCCTAATATATATATATATATATATATATATATATATATATATTTTTTTTTTAAATTTATTTATTTAAATTATTAATTTTGGAACTTAATACTTAAAAATATTAAATCAAAACTGTGCGCATATACAGTATGATTTAGCTCTTTCAAAATAAATATATAAATAAATGTTAAAACAGTGCTTTAGATAGACCAAAAAGGGACAGCAGCATAAACTAATAATTATAAGACCAAGTAAAAACAATACACAAATAAATAAATACAAAATCGATACAATTTAATATATAATAATAATAATATTACTGTTTTAATAATACAAGTATAATATACAATTTAATAAAACGAGTGTTTGGACAGCCTACAAAAAGCCAGAAGCATCATTTTATTTTATTTTTATTTTTTAATGCTATATAAAATATTAAATAATAAAACACATAATTAATAAAATAAGACGGTACAGTTTTAGAGACCTGCAATGAAACAGAAGCATAAAATTGTACCAAAAAAAAAAAATTAATACAATTAAATAAATAATAAAAAATATAATTTTAAAAAAATTAATATTATAGTGTTTGGACAGCCTACAAAGTGACAGAAGCATCATTTTATTATAATTTTTTTTTAACTATGTAAAATATTAAATAATAATAAATAATACATTTAAACTAATAAATAATTAATAATAAATTAATAAAATTAAAACAGTAGAGTTTTAGATACCCACAAAGGGACAGAGGCATAAATCAATACAAAAACCAATAAAACTGAATATACAACGAAAATATTATTGTTTTAGTTATTCTACAAAGGGTCACAAGTATAATAATGAATCAATGAAACAATCAAGCATTTCTTTAGACAACCTAAAACGAGACAGAATCATAAAATAAAATCTAAAGCAACAGCGTAACTGTAAAGCCTTTAAGCAGACCCTTCCTGATCATAACATTTTAAAGAGTCTCTGTTTTGGATTTTACTCCGGTGTGTCCAAACTTTGGTGACGTCTCTTTCTGAACAGTGTCTTATATTGTTCTGCCTGCTGCGTCTTGAATCCAGCGGTGGTGTTATAACTCGCCAACGTTTTGCCTTTCTTTTTTTTTTTTCACCCTGACAACAGCAGACCTGCGCTCGGCCTCAGCGCATGTGAATAGCGAGGTCTGCGGCGGAGGCCACATGAATCATCTGTACGGCCTTTAAAACACTCGCCAGGCTTTGACAGGGACAGGTAGGAGGCAGCGAGAAGGAGAACAACTCAAAACTCCCACTAACAGCTGCCTTTCAACTCACGGAAAGCATGTGATGGGTGCCGGGTTTGTTGTATTTTAAGGCCCGGCACCGCAGGCTAAAACACTGCTTTTCTAGGCATCTGTCAATTTTGAGATATTGAGCTTCTTGGATTTTCATGAAGTGTTCGTTCAGGCTAATGTAAAGAAAACAGCCGAAATACGCCGTTAAAGGTTTCTTTTGTTACACTTGATCAATTTGTGTGGGTAGATTTCAATTATGGTGCATATTTTTAAAGGCCGTTTTCTCAAAATGAGTCATAAATCTCTTGCATAACGCACATAGATGTAATTACAAATAGATGCAAATTACATATATGATATACAAGCTCATATTTAGATTTTACATACATAAAATATACGTCAGATGTGCAACATATCTTTCAAAATAGTAAAAAAAAAAAAGGTCACTTATATATTTTTTTTCCAGCCTTTGGAATTACAAATATATACATACAGTATATATTCAAACATATATAATTAGATATGTTTATATGTGTTTATATTTGGCTATATATAATATTTTATGGCTGTTATGTCTAATATTTTTGAACATACTGTATATGGTCCGAAATACTAAGATGCTCAGTATACTGTTGATCAGATCAGATGTATATAAATGTGTGTATACTGTATTTGGCACGTGTAAAAAAAATGAATAAAGAAATATATACATACACACAGGGCTTGACATTAACTTTTTTGATCACCAGCCACTGTGGCTAGTAGTTTTCCAACATTACTAGCCACTCGCCATTTTCACTAGCCACAATTTTATTGTTGGGAAAATATATTTTATACACATAAATATGACGTTGACATGCTAAAATTACTTGATTTAGATTAGACGAGCTTGCTCAATGTTCGTGAGCTAATAGGTCATGGTTTCATAGTATTAAAATTAGTTTTTATTTCACATAATTATCAGAGCTCAAAATGAAGGATTTACCAAATTTATCTTTGACCACACCAAACATAAACAATTAATTATTTTTTAGCCACAAATTTTAAATGTGTCAAAACAAGCAAAATATAGCTGTTAATACTAATACTATACTTTTTATTTAACAAAACATATGCACAGTAATCTGTTCTGGCTAAAGGTCCCAGATCACCAGTTAACTACACATAAATGGGGAGTAATCTCCCATTAAAGCAATGATATTGTAAAAAATGATAATTAAACCACATTACGCAAAAGAAAGCAGGTCAAAAACATGCCGTGTGATAATGAAAGGATGATAACGCACACGGTTAACGTTAGACCCATAAATAATCCGTTCAAATAATGGTTAAAGTGAAAGCAACCGGTGCTGCTTACAAAAATACAAATCTGGAGCTCTTGAAAGCAGCAAGACTGAAGATGCAAGTTCATCACTTTTTGTCTAGTCTATTTGAAAGAGAACCGATCACATCAGCTGTGTTTCTAGACACAGTTGCTTCACGCAAGGAAACGGGAGCGCGCACGCGTTTTAAACAGTCGCGCGCATCACCTCAGCTGTTAGCGCGAGTGATCATCCTCTCATTCGGTATTCATCTGCTTTTTTATTGCTCACGCGAACGCAATTATTTTTGTCAGTCGAGTTGCTTTTCAATTCTAAGATCACCTTTGCATGCATATTGGACTATCCTTAT
>LR812543.1:11001504-11256504 GCA_903798195.1 Danio kyathit
CTAAATGTTGGGTTACAACAATACAGAATTTCCTACAGTGTATCCTTAACCTTTTAAGACTGAGCTTTACATCTTGGAATTTTCAAAAATATGTAATTGGTATTGGTTTCTCTAACAGCACACAATTGCCCCAGTCACAAAGTCTACAATGCATGTGGACCTAAAGTGGAAAAAACCTGCAGTACCAGGTAATCTTGCTCTACAGTAGTCAACAAAACAACAGTCCTTAATAAATATAATAATTCACTGTGCTTCTCATGACTAGGTACAACGACTTGTTTGTGGAGAAAGACTGTCAAGGCGAAAGCTGTCATCAAACATATATGGAAGGTTGTTTCTGTCCTGATAACACCTATCTAGTTAGTTCAACAACAGATTACTGTACAGCTTTCTGCGGTAAGACATGCAGCTATGTTTACTTTCATACTAGAATAATGCACCTTCCTGTCATCTTGTGGCTGATTTTGTTTTCATTCTTTCCTTGTAGACTGCATCGGCCCTGATGGATTACCTCGAGAGGTACTTCTGGAATAGACAAACAAAGAAAAATATGTCAATAGAGTGCAAAACAATTCATCTTGCATTTTTACATAATCCTCACATTCTGCTGACGTTCCTCTTGCAGCCTGGAGACACATGGACCATGGACTGTTACACATACACCTGCTCCAACGAGACCTTTGGGATCACCAAAGAATTTGTTGGGTGTCCGACTATAGTGCCCTGTGGACCTGAGCACAAACTAATCATTGAGAACTGCTGTCCAACCTGCGGTGAGAAGAATATTACCAGCAAAAAACATTTATTAAAAATAATTTTCTACTAAATACATCCTACAATAACACACAGTCCCTCTGCAAGTTTATTGACAAATGTGAACTATCTATGCATTAATGCATCAGAAAAGCGCTTTGAGAAAGCAACTTTTAAAGGCGCTATACCAGGGGTGCCCAAACTTTTTTTTATGAAGGACCAAAAAATAAACATAACTGAGGACTTTGGGCCGGAGTTAAATATATCAAACTATATTACTGTAAACTGTACTATTATTATATAAAACTGTATTAAAGTTGCTATGGGTAACAAACAATTCAATTAACACAATGAATATTTAAATAAAATCTGATTCATTCACAACATTTAATTACAGGGTATCCGTGGGGTCTTAAAGTCTTAAAATGTCTTAAATCTCAAAAGGTACATTTTAGGCCTTAAAAAGTCTTAAATCTACTGAAATGTTGTGTTGTAGGTCTTAAATATTTTTTTAACAGGTCTTAATTTTCCTTTTGTTCATGTATAGCTACCCAAATCTGGCCATTGACAGCCATATAATCACCAACAATCCATCTCAATAAAACTTTTAACTTTTTATTAACTCAGAGTAACATTTGCTTGAAAGTTCTCCATTTATTTACTGCTAAGGTTACTGACCTGACATATATTTATTATTATTATTAATTTATGATTATTGTAGACTGAAGTAATTGACAGCTATGTTTTGTTGTATTCCTGGTAAGGGTTATAGGGTTTGTGAATGGATATATTTGAAAATTACAAAAAAAATATTCAAACAAAATTATTATTATTGTATTATAAAGTATTAAATTGTGTTTATTTTTTTTTTTTTTTTTTGATAAGGCAACTGAAAATCTTTTCTAATTGGGATATTTAAAAAAAATATCCTTAGCATTTATAAAAGTCTAAAATTTCATTCATAATGGTCTTAAAAAGTCTTAAATTTTACTTAGTGAAACCTGCAGAAACCCTGAATTAAAACATTTATTTCAAGCTTGCTTTTTTTTTAGCTCAACAATAAAACAAACAAACAAAAGATAAATTACGTTAAATTAGAAACGACAATCTCTATTAAAGGCATCCCCCCCCCTTCATTTTTCCTGGGCCAACTCAAAGGTTATCATGGGCCAACTTTGGCCCCCGGGCCCTAGTTTGGGCATCTCTGCACTATATTAAAAAAAATATTATTATTATTTATTACTATTATTAATGTTGTTAAAAATGGCACATTTCACATTCATGTGTCATGTTTGTTTTTTTTGTTTTTCACTCATTTAGTGTGTGATCTCGAGGTCTGTCTCCACAAGAAATGTGATGTGGGATTCGAGTTAGCTGAACATGCAAATAAAGGCAGTTGCTGTCCATCCTGTGGTAAGTCTCAAATTTAAATATTAAACATAATTATGCATATTTCTGCTGTCCTGGAAATGCTAATATCTGTTTTGTGGTGAATTCCTGATAGGTAGTACCCTTTTTAGTCCATGCTGTAACATTATATCACAGTAATCAATAGGAAAATTAAATTGCAAATGATTTTCTTTTTGATGTTAGAAACATAGCAATAATGATTGGCAATTTACTAGAACTTCTATGTTAAGCTGCTTTGACACAATCTTTGTGAAATTGTAAAAGTGCACATTGTAAAAGCGCTATAGAAATAAAGATGATTTGAATTGAATCGAATTGAATTGAATTAATGGCAAAAAGCAATAGTGTTTTAAGCAAGTTTATTTATATAGCACATTGTAAACACAATAGTAATTCAATGTGCTTTACATAAGCAAGAGGATTAAAATCACATAATAAGTATAGGGGGGAAAACAACTAAGAATTAAAATGATGAAAAAATTATTAAATCATTAAAAATATTAAAACAGGTTTGAAAGGAATAAAAAAGAAAGTCACAGATATCTGAAGCAACAGAACCAAAATATTTTGGTTTCTTGGTTTTAAGAAGTCACTCTGAAAAGTTAGTTTTAAATGATTTTTGTTGAAAATAAATAATTGTGTACATAAAAACCTGCCATACAAAGAACTATTGACAATGTACTTCATGTCAGAAATGACCTTTTTAAAAATAACAACAAAAGAAGTTAATTATCATGTATATTATTAACGTAATGCTTTTTTTTCCTTCTAATGTAGTGCCCAAAGACGTCTGTGTGTACAATAACACCGAGTACCAGGTGAGCCTCTAGATTCATTCATTCATTTTCTTTTCAGCTAAGTTCCTTTATTAATCAGGGGTCGCCACAGCGAAATGAACCACCAACTTATCTAGCATATGTTTTACGCAGCGGATGCCCTTCCAAATGCAACCCAACACTAGGAAACACCCATATACACTCATTCACACACATACACTACGGACAATTTAGCTTATTCAATTCACCTGTACGGAATGTCTTTGGACTTGTGGGGGAAACCGGAGCATCCGGAGGAAACCCACACGAACACGGAGAGAACTTGCAAACTCCACACAGAAATGCCAACTGACCCAGCCGGGGCTCAAACCAGCGACCTTCTTGCTGTGAGGCGATTGTGCTACCCATTGCACCACTGTGACGCTCCTTTAGATTCATTCGTTCAAAATAATAATAATGCAATTTAGGGAATTCATATGTAACAATATGAAATGCACTAAAATTCTATAACTATTCCACACTTTATTAACCAATAATCTCTGTTGTTCTTTAAAGCCTGGATCCACAATCTACCCAGACCCTTGTGTCGAATGTAACTGTGACATGGAGAAAGACCCAGAGACACAACTATACACCGTCTCCTGTGTTTCTAAAGTCTGTGAACCTTGCTCTGAGGTAACGTTTACATCTTTACATTATTGATTTGAAAAGAACATTAATCTATAAACTCTGAGCATGTTTTTTTCTACCTTCTTCAAGGGCTTTGAGCTCGTGGAACAAAAAGGCGAGTGTTGTGGAACATGCAAGCCAAATGCCTGTATTTATGTGTCAGATAACATCACCAATATTCTCAATGTACGTATTCTTGCATTGTCCTTTGCTTTTTCAGACAAATAATCTGCTCTTCCATCCTCTCATGCAGCCTCTCTTTTTCTTTTTTTTGTTACAGGAGGGAGAGAGTTACAATTATAAATGTGAAAGTGTGACCTGTCAGCAAGTCAATGGGACGTACATAATAGAGAAGACCATTCCAACCTGTCCCCAAATCAATGCAGATCAATGTGTGCCTGTGAGTTTTGCAAATTGACACATTAAATTAATTTATTTTCCTCAAAATTCTACACACAATACCCCATAATGACAATGTGAAAAAAGACTTTTTGATATTGTTGCAAATTTATTAAAAATAAAAAACCTGAAAATCACATGTACATTAGTATTCACAGCCTTTGCTCAATACTTTGTTGATGCACCTTTGGCAGCAATTACAGCCTCAAGTCTTTTTGAATAAGATGCCACAAGCTTTGCACAGCTGTCTTTGGGAATTTTTGCCCATTCCTCTTTGCAGAACCTCTCAAGCTCTATCAGGTTGGAAGGGAAGCGACAGTGTTCAATAGGATTTAGGTCTGGGCTCTGGCTGGGCCACACAAGGACATTCACCGAGTTGTTGTGAAGCCACTCCATTAATATTTTGGCGATGTGTGCTTTGGGTGATTGTCCTTCTGAAAGATGAACCGTCACCCCAGTCTGAGGTCAAGAGCACTCTGAAGCAGGTTTCCATTCAGGATGTCTCTGTACATTGCTGCATTCATCTTTCCCTCTATCCTGACTAGTCTTCCGGTTCCTGCTGCTGAAAAACATCCCCACAGCATGATGCTGCCACCACCATGCTTCACTGTAGGGATGGTATTAGCCTGGTGATGAGTGGTGCCTTGTTTTCTCCAAGCGTAACGCCCGGTATTCACTCAAAAGAGTTCAATTTTAGTCTCATCAGACCAGAGAATTTTGTTTCTTATGGTCTGAGAGTCCTTCAGATGCCTTTTGGCAAATTCCAGGCGAGGACTGGCTTCCGTCTGGCCACTCTACTATACAGGCCTGATTAGTGGATTGCTGCACAGATGGTTGTCCTTCTGTAAGGTTCTCCTCTCTCCACAGAAGAACGCTGGAGCTCAGACACAGTGACCATCAGGTTATTGATCACCTCCCTGACTAAGGCCCTTCTCCCTCGATCACTCAGCTTAGATGGCCGGCCAGCTCTAAAAAGAGTCCTGGTGGTTCCAAACATCTTCCACTTACGGATGATGGAGGCCACTATGCTCATTGGAACTTTCAGAGCAGCAGAAATTTTTCTGTAACCTTCCCCAGCCTTGTGCCTTGAGACAATCCTGTTTGGGAGGTCTACAGACAATTCCTTTGTCTTCATGATTGGTTTGTGCTTTGACATGCACTGTCAACCTTTATATAGACAGGTGTTTGCCTTTTCTTGATTCAGGAAAACAAATCTTATTGGTTTACTCCAAACATACCATGTGACAAACAAGAATGAACCTCAGTGGTTACTGCACATTAAGCAATCATGATTGAGCAACCAGCTTTAAACTGTGAGCAGTTTTAAAAGCTTTAAACATTTCACACGTGTCTCTTCACTAGTCTTGACAAGGTTAAACTTCAAATTTAAAATCGAATATTTTGTTTAATCTTAAACATTTTTTGACCCCCACCTCAAAACAATTGCAAAATATGTTGCTTTGTGTTCCATAAAGTCTGAAATGACACTTTTAGCGATGTATGTCATATTGACATTTAAACCAAGCTCTGTTTGACTTAACAGGGAACACTGGGACTCGATGATGATGGATGTTGCAACACCTGTAAGACATTATTTCCTTGCTTAGAAAATTCAGATTTTCCTTATTTGTAAAATACAAGCAGAACTAGTTTGTTTAAACCATCTCATCCTAAAGGATAATATAATGATTACGAAGCATAGTATAATAATAAAGCTATGGAAAATATTAAGAAACCACTTAGAAAATCTGCTTCTTTAGATTTACTGTATTTAGTAGGTACGTGTTTGAGTAAAATGTTAAGTTTTGTTTTATTTCTTCCAAATTTCATTCATTCATTCATTCATTTTCCTTCGGCTTAGTCCTTTTATTTATCAGGGGTCGCCCGCATACCTATCCAGCATATGTTTACACAGCGGATGCCTTTCCAGCCGCAACCCAGCATTGGGAAACACAGATACACTCTCACACACATACACTACGGCCAATTTAGCTTATTCAATTCATCTATAGCACATGTCTTGTGGAAAAAGGACCACGCGGAGGAAACCCACACGAAAACAGGGAGAACATGCAAACTCCACATAGAAATGCCAAGGAGGGACTCGAACCAGCAACCTTGTTGCTGTGAGGTGACAGTGCTAACCACTGAGCCACCGTGCCACCCTATTTCTTCCAATTTTATTGTAAAACTAAATTGTAATTTAGGGCAGTTGTTTGTTTTATATAATTGGTCATACAATTGGTCATAAAATAGGTATATTTAAGTATAAGATCATACAATAAGTAATGTTTCCATTTGTTGTGATTGGTACAAAACATCTGAATAATTGACAATGTTTTTATTTTTACATTTGGAAGAAATGTCATAAATTTTACTCAAACACATAACTGTAAATTGGAAATCCAGAAAAAAACAGACTTTTCTCTTAATTTTTCATATTGCTATACAATATGTTAAAAAAAATACAGCAGGTTTACAAGAATAGCGGGATTCCTGAGTAGTTGTTTTGCTTTTAACAAATGTTTTGTTACTACTATGTAATTGACATTATCTTCTCTACTATCTCAGGTGAACTTAAGAACTGTGTTCGTGTGAAGAACATGACAGATGTCACAGTGAATGACTGCAAGTCCATCAGCCCCATTGAAGTGACGTCCTGCAGTGGAAACTGCGACACAGAATCAATGTGAGAACACAAATAATTTAACAAAAAAATAATGGACCCTTTTCACAATCCTGCTATGACGTGTTAAACAGTCATCAGCATCTTAAATCCGTGAAAGTTTTTAATATTTAGATTATGAACCCAAAGTTGGGTTGGGAGCTGGGTCTATTCTACGCAAGCTATGATGACTTTCACCTTGATATTTTAGCACGGATGTACACCTGACCGGTGAGCCGGCTGACAAAAAAGTGCCCTTCTGAATCAAATCAGCAGGATGCCTGACTTTAACTGCAGTTTCACTTTAACTCATAAACATTTCATTCATGCGCCGTGACTAACTGTGGTATTAGACGCAATTAATGAGTAAGGACTGGTAAGAGTGTTATGGAATTTAATAACTCATGCCAAATGGAAAGAAGAAGAAACTTCTGCATTTCGCGATGTTTTGTGTGTGTGCGTCTGTGTGTGTGTGTGGGGTCCTTTACTGACAGCCGCCTGTGTGGATCTTGTCGGAAAATATGGCGAAAAGTCCTACATGACAGTGATAGTTTGTCAGTAATGCCACTAATATCTCCATACTCCACGTCTTAATTCCATTTCTGTTTAATTCAGTTATGACTTTATTCGCATTAAGGTAATCAAAATCGCTGTTTACATGGTAGACTCTTAATTAGAGTATTGTTTTAATCATATTAAAATCGTATTAAAGTATTGTTGCCCATGTAAACATACTCAATGCTTGACACCGTCAGGGCTCTGTGAACTTGCCTTTGCGAAGGAGCATTTTCTGTGTGTACGTACATCAAAAGCAAGTATGAAATTGCTGTTTGGAGCTTATGTAGGCCTACAGTTCAACATTCATGTTTAACTGAATAAACCGTAAACACAAGTACATCTTATTGAACATCATTTATTTTCATCACCAATTATCATAGTAGAACAGTTTCTCAAGCAGTTTGTGATGCATTTTGGAAACAGGAGATGAGCCCCTGGTCTAATGCACCACCTGGCTTGAGAAACCCGTTCTCAAAGACTTATTATTTGGGTAGCACACATATTCTGAATACCATCGGCAGAATTCAAATGAGCCATTTTAATCTAGATTAAATTTGAGATTAATCTAGATTTTAAAAAATTATTTATGCCCACTTATAATTTATATGTATTTCTGTATGTAGTATATCATCTTTGCTTCAAATTACAAAAAACTAATTACCGCTTGTGCGAGGTGTTTCTAATACAGCATCTATGGGGCAGGACAGTAAATTTGACGTTATTCTCTCCTCTGGCTGCCGTCATCAGTCTCACACAATTTGTTTCCTTATTCTGAAAGTCTTGATAACACTATCGCGGAGTTTTTCTTTTATTATTTGAGCAAATAAGATTGAAAAAAAAAAAAAATCGTTGTTCTCTCCGATTCACTGCGCACTACGTTTTCCCAACTATAACCAACTATACTGAGAAACCCGGAAATCTGTAAAGGGTCTATAGAACGTGAATAATTTACCAAAAAAAGCACTTTGCACATTTAAGAGCACAAAATGTGCATCTGCCTTGTAAGCAGGAGCAAATGAAAGCAAAATGTGCATTATTATTGTACAATAATAAATCTGTAAGTTGCTTTAACAAGGGAAACCGCTGTAGCTTTGTTTTTTAGGTTTTTGTAGTACTCTGATGGCATGCAGCCAGTGATGTGATATTATTTTAGCGGCATCTGAAATCACATAATCTCTTGAGGTCACAGGTGTAAACCCTTAAAGATATCTGATATAAGGCAATTAATGTACAATATAATTTGTATATATGTTATATATCATTTGTATAAATGTAAATATAATTAATATAAAGTACATACTGTATATGACATGTAATGTTTGGATGAATTTGGATGAAAAATGTCCATTTGCAAATATATACAGTTGAAGTCAGAATTATTAGCCCCCCTGAATTATTAGCCCCCCTGAATTATTAGCCCCCCTGTTTTTTTTTTCTTCTCCAATTTCTGTTTAACGGAGAGAAGATTTTTTTCAACACATTTCTTAACATAGTTTTAATAACTCATTTCTAATAACTGATTTATTTTATCTTTGTCATGATGACAGTAAATAATATTTTACTAGATATTTTTCAAGACACTTCTATACAGCTTAAAGTGACATTTAAAGGCTTAACTAGGTTAATTAGGTTAACTAGGCAGGTTAGGGTAATTAGGTAAGTTATTGTATAATGATGGTTTGTTCTGTAGACTATAGAAAAAAATTGCTTAAAGGGGCTAATTATTTTGACCTTAAAATGGTTATTAAATTTTTTTAACTGCTTTATTCTAGCCGAAATAAAGTAAATAAGACTTTTTCTAAAAGAAAAACTATTATCAGACATACTGTGAAAATGTCCCTGCTCTGTTAAACGTCATTTGGGAAATATTTAAAAAAGAAAAAAAATTCAATGGGGGGCGAATAATTCTGACTTCAACTTTATACAGCGGGGAAAATAAGTATTGAACACGTCACCATTTTTCTCAGATATCATATTTCTAAGTGCTGTGGACTTGAAATTTTCCCGATGTTGGTAACAAGCAAGGAAATCCATATATGCAAAGAAGAAATTAAGTTATGCGTAATAAAATGAAATGACACAGATAACACATAAAGAAAGGGAGGTGTAAAAATGCAGTGAAAGCCCAGACAGCAGCTGAAATCTCTCAGTAGTTCTTCAGCAACGCTCTGCCCTTCATCATTGTAAATAAATATCAGCTGCTTCAATCCAACATCTACATTAGCAGGATGATGAAGACGAAACCAGAGTGGACATTTTAGCAAGACAATGATCCAAAACACAGCCAAAGAAACTCTTAAATGTTTTTTTTTAGAGAAAGGAAATCAAGCTGTAGAATGGCCCAGCCAATCACATAACTAATTTTTCTTTTTTGTTTTGTTTATTGTTATGTTTGTATTGTTTGGGTTTTTACCAAAATCTGGTTCAATTCCATGTCGAAATATTATTCCCAGGAAAAAACATGACGTGTTCAATACTTATTTTCCACGCTGTATATATTTTGTCAACCACTGGAATTTCAAAAACATACAAGTATGTTTTAATATATTAGCTATGCGGAGTCATATACAGCTTAAAGCACCGCTTGAAACACTCCACAATGTGTTTTGATTATCGCAGACTTGCATATGTATTAAGATCAGCTTTTTAATACTAATCTAACGAATATTTTTCTTGTAAATCTGCGCAGGTATTCAATGGGAGCAAACACCATGATGCACAGCTGTTCCTGCTGTAAGGAGACGAAAACCAGCGTTAAAAAGGTGACGCTGAAGTGTGCGGACGGCAGTGAAATCCCTCATGACTACGTCTACATAGAGAGCTGCAGATGCACTCCTATTACATGCGAAAACCAGAAAACCAGTGGATAAATGATCCTGTTCAGATCGGTTTAATGGCTACAATTCCAGATATTCCAGGAAAAATATGTATCTTTTAGTGAATGACTACCATTCAGCTCTTTGTTCTCTAAATACTGTCTCTGAGGGATTTTTCAGGACATTTTGAATTGTTTTGTTTGTTCTTTAGTGATGCAAAACAGATTTTTTCTTCTACATTTTCTGCTTGTGTATGGATGAATGATGACTCTAATAAAGCAAAATAAATAGCAACAAAACACTGAATGCTGGATGTTTTTTCTCCAATAAATAATGAATAAAAGGAAAATCTCAAAGTTTCATATGACTGCATAAGAAGCATTAGGTAGCCTAACATGAAACAAAATAGCATTTAAATTTTTTATTTATCTTGGTTAATATTTATTTTTGTTTGTTTCATTTTAGGTTAATTCATTAATTTGATTGATTAATGTTTAAAGATTTTATTCAATAGCTTAAGTACATTTGTTAACAAAAATGAACAATGTAAAATAGCATTCAATAATGTCTATGTATAATTTAATATGCTAATTATAAATGCATAAACATTCACCGACTGCATTATTAAAATTAAATGTTCATTAATATTACTTGACAGAACTGAACTCAAGTACTGACAATGAAGTGAGACGGCACTTTGAGTCAGTGGTTAGCACGGTAGCCTCACAGCAAGAAGGTCGCTGGTTCGAGCCCCGGCTAGGTCAGTTGGCGTTTCTGTGTGGAGTTTGCATGTTCTCCTCGTGTTGGTGTGGGTGTCCTCAGGGTGCTCGTTTCCCCCACAGCCCAAAGACATGCGCTATAGGTGAATTGAATAAACTAAATTGGCTGTAGTGTGTGTGAATGTGTTATGGGTGTTTCCCAATATTGGGTTGCGGTTGGAAGGGCATCCGCTGCGTGACAAATATGCTGGAATAGTTGATGGTTCAGGCTTCACGGTGGCGCAGTAGGTAGCACAATCGCCTCACAGCAAAAAGGTCATTAGTTTGAGCCCCGGCTGGGTCAGTTGGTATTTCTGTGTGGAGTTTGCATGTTCTCCCCGCATTGGCGTGGGTTTCCTCTGGGTGCTCCGGTTCCCCCCCACAAGTCCAAAGACATGCGCTATAGCGGAATTGGGTAAGCTAAATTGTCTATAGTGTATGTGTGTGAATGAGAGTGTATGGGTGTTTCCCAGGGATGGGTTGCAGCTGGAAGGGCATCCGACTCCTGATTAATAAAGGGACTAAGCCGAAAAGAAAATGAATGAATGAGTTGACGGTTCATTTCGCTGTGGTGACCTCGGAAAGAGACTAAGCTGAAGGAAAATGAATAAAAATAGTTGTTGGTTAATTCTACCCACATTCCAATCGGCTTCATCACACATTTTTGCTTGTTTTTTTGCAGAGTAAGATGTCAGTTTGATGTCATTTTGGGAAAATACACTCAAAAAATTATTTTTCTCTGCTTGTTCAAGCTACTTATTTAAAATATGCTGAATCAACACAATTCTTGAGGGATTTTTTGGACAACTTAATTTTTTATGTTCAATCTACTTACCAGGGGCGTAGCTAGATCCAGTTTCCTGGGGCACGTGCCCCAGTAAAATTCGCCAGTGCCCCAGTAAATGCTTTGAGATGTGATTTACTTTATATGCAAGTGTATTTATTAAGAGTCGTAATTCCAAAATAAACACGTTATTCTCTATGTGCAACCGAACCAACGCTAATGAAAGCAATGTAGTTTAGTTAAAAAACAAACTGAGCACATGAAAAAAACATACCCGTGCGTCTCACGCACCGCTCCTGCTTGAAGCTGGCGCTGCTCTGCTCCCGGTGTAAGTCTCGGTTGCGAACATGCACGCCGGATAAATAGCCACGCTGCTTACGCGCCGCTCATGCATTGTGAAACCGGCGTAACAGTCTTCTTTCTAGAAGTGTCGGCACGGAGTGAGTTTGCAAGTCAACAAAACAAAGTTTAAATAATATGATGGTGATCTTATTTAGACTAAGCATGGCTCCTAGTTTGAAGCAAAAAGGTGAGATGATGAGTCAGGGAGGTAATCTAATTCTCAGCCATGAGTCGGGTCTAAAACAACTCACAACAGCTAATTCGGTAAAACATCTTTTTTTTTTTTGTATTTTATTCAAATTAAATTAATATTCATGCAAAAGATTTCTTAAATTATCTTAGCATCACTCCAGATGGTTTTTCAGTTACATTTAGGATTAATTTCTTTTATTTATTTAGAATAATAATTGTATAATAACAATAATACTGTTATTATATATATATATATATATAATATATATATATATATATATATATATATATATATATTATTTTATTTTATTTATTAATTTTTTTTTTTTTTGAGGGGGAGCTGTGCCCCAGTAGAGCTTTATGTCTACAACGCCCCTGCTACTTACATTTGTAAAAACAATTAAGTTACAATAAATCGATTTGTGTTGGGACAACATGGTGGAACTGTGTGAAACCCTGTGTTTTTAACATTTGTACACATCATTTTAGCACCAAAGTACTTTGCATGGACGAAGGAGAGGAGGGCTTCTGACCTCTGCAAGGGATTGGGAAATGCGGGCAGACCTTTAAAGGCAGCTTAAATTCCCAGAGAAAATAGCACACACTAGCCTCAGACCAGATATTAGCTGTAACTTATGCACTTACACACTCAACAGCATAGTATATGTATGTAGTGTCGTCCCAAGTGGAACACTAATGTTTTTTTTTAGTAAAGCAGAAATTCAAACCCTTTCCCTGATGATGTTTAACGGTTGCCAAATTAGTGAAATAAATGACCAAATAATACCTGCCATGAGTATAACCGCATTCACCATCGGGAAGCGCTATAATCACTCTCGTAGGAGAATACTGGTTTCACAATTCAAAATAAATAATGTAATCCAATGAAGCGGCAACTTCCCGCTCTCCCTCGTGAAGCAAATACAGAAGTAACTGAAACTGCAATTCATCGAAATTCCGCTAGTCCTGGCTCCATAATAGAGCAAATTTCTGTTGACTCCACTGTTAAAATGGCCAACTTTACAGCAGAAAAAAGGTGTTTTTTGGTTCATATAGCTAATATTACTCTTCATGACAACAGTGAGGGGGGTGATTTTTTTTATAACTCATCCGTTTCCTTTATATTAGGTTATATTAAGTCTGCTTAATTAAGGGCGTGGCCACTTGAGTGACAGCTAGGTCTCGCTGATCGCCGTCTCGTTAGCTGATTCCGGCTGATTAGCCGCTGAACTCGGCATATACATTGTATTTTTGTTTTGTTTAATGTTTCTTTACGCAGTCAGTTGCTTTTTGGAATTATTTCTTACATTTATCAGATGATATAGCATGCTGTGTGCACTTAATTGTGCTCACAAACCATTCAAGTGGCCATCATTTCCCAGGTGAGTGAAATTATATACTTATACCATCTCTATAAATGTATTTGTTTTAAGATCATTTATCATTTATAATACTCTTTAGACCTGTAAAGCACTCCAGAATCTGACAGATTGATTAGCTGTAGGCTCTAGAACACTCATCTGAAGCGTTGTCATACAGTGCCTGGATTTCATGAATAGCCTTGCATTTACTAACACAGACTATATCTGAAGTGTTTTGAAGTAATTTGCGTTTTCCTCCTGTAGAAAAACATCATAAGAACAATTTTTTGTGATTTAATGTATTACAATAGTGTTTTTAAAAGACTAAATGCTTTATTGATATAGTGTACAACCAAGAACATGTGGTCAGAACACAAACGAGCCGCAGGTAATGAAGTATTAAGCATTTCTCCCAAAGAAAATCCTGTCTAAGTAAAATGCTAGCAGGTTGTCTGTAGCTCCGCTGACGCTCCGCCTCTTTGCCCTTGTTTGGTATCCCCCGGTCGGTGCGATGATGCCCGAACAAAATGGCAACGGTTGGCCATGCCTACTTGTAGCGTCTTTTGCTTTCTTCAGAAACCTATGGGTGACGTCACGGATACTACATCCATACCTTTTACAGTCTATGAATCCAACATGAGCGCCCAAAGCTGCCACCCCTTCCGCTACGTGCATCAGCCGGGTATTTAAAGTGCACTTATTATTTTTTCGTATATTATTTTTTATTTTTTATGAGTTTTCGGTGTGAACGCACTACTTACACTATTTATACTACAAAATAGCATAGAATAGTGCATAAGTATGCGATTTGGGACGCACCTATTGTCCTCTGGTCTAAAGGCACCAAACAGGTGATACATATAGAACTAACAATACCCTGGGAGGAAAGGATGGAGGAGGCCCATGAATGCATCCTCAAGAAATATCAAGGTCTCATACTTGAGAGCCAGGAGAATGGATGGAGGGCCTGAAATTTAAAACCATAGAGGTTGGTTGTAGGAGGTTTGCGGGGCAGTCACTCTGAAGAACCCTTTGGGAATTAAAGGAATGGCCACAATGTAAACCCAACAGTCAAACTTCATCATCAAATGAAAAGAGTGTAGTTAACTCAAAATTAACTGAAAGTTAATTCGACTCATTTGAAAGAGTTTTTGAACTCAGTGCTGAAGGTAATGAGTTAATTAAATACCTCATTACTTCAACTTAAATGGAGTAAGTCATAGTACTGTATAGATTAGTTTAACTCAAATGGTTTGTAGCAGTCTGTTTCCTCAAATGGTTCGAGTTGCCTTAACTTATTGGGTTTTACAGTACTCAGTTGGTTTGAGTTCTCTTCATTTATTTGGTTTTACTGTGCTCAAATTGCTTCGTTTACTCAAATGGATTACAGTAGAGTACAAGAGTTCACAGTACTCATTATGATTAGTTTTTAAAAATTTAATGGTTTGTTGCAATCGGTTTTCTCAAATGGTTTGAGTTACCTTAACTTTTTGGGTTTTACAGTGCAGGAAACGACTGTTAGGCAAGGTCACTGAAGAGGCGGAAGCAACATCTCGCTGGATTTGGCTACAAAGAGAGGTTCAGTGGAAGAGCCAACCTGTTGGAAGACAAACTACATCATAGAGTCGGGTGGTGGTCAGCAGGAGTAGATCCAGGATGCTGGATCTGCTGTCGAGCCCTCCCGACACATCATGGGCCTAAAACACTAAGAAAAGGGGGGTGCCCATCTGATGACCGGCTGTAACCACCAACCCTCATATAGAATATATCCTGAACTGGTGCTGAAGGAAGAAAGGAGGAGGAAATGATGCCACTGGTCCACGGTTGGTGCAAGGCAGAGTACCTGTAAAGGTGAACCAGTTGCGATGGTCCTATCGTATTTTGCATACATGCATTTTAAGGAAACAAAATTCAGTGTAAATCTGTAATGGTAGCTTTCAGAATAATAAAGTTGTCTTATACTTTTTCTGTTGTTATTTTGGTGGTCAACTGAGCATCAGTGTGTGGATGTCAAATAGACGTCAAGTTTTTGACCAAATCGATTTGCGTTTCAAATGTGTATTTTGACATCAACAATGTCTATTTAATATTTCAACATCAAGGTGCCCGCTGGGAGTTTCTGGAAATCTTCTTTCTGCAAATTTCCGTTACAACCCTAATCAAACACACTTAAAACAAATAACTAAGATATTCAGAAACATGACACATAAAGACAACTGTGTTGCAGTAGAGTTGGAACCCAACAAGATTAACACAACTGCTATTCAACATGTAACGTGCTGAATTCATAATATTAAACAAATATAAAACAAACTTAAGATATAGATATAAATCAAAATTAAACCAAGGGTGGGACGATGGCTCAGTGGTTAGCACTGATGCCTCACAGCAAGAAGGTAGCTGGTTCGAGTCCCAGCTGGTTAAGTTGGCAGTTAAAGTTTACATGTTCTCCTCGTGTTGGTGTGGGTTTCCTCCGGGTGCTCCAGTTTCCCCCACAGCCCTAAGACATGCGCTATAACTGAATTGAATAAACTAAATTGGCCGTAGTGTGTGTGAATGCGTGTGTATGGGTGTTTCCTAGTACTGGGAGTGGCTGAAAGGGAATCCACTGCATAAAACATATGCTGGAATAGTTGGCGGATCATTCCGCTGTGGCAACCTCTGAAATGGAGACTATGCTGAAGGAAAATGAATGAAAAATTAAACCATTCAATCAAAAATGAAATAACCCCTTTAATTTAAAGTTTACATTGTAAAAGGCATTAATGAACTGAATCTAAAAATACTCCTGAGCATATATTTGCACACCAAACTGCAATTAATCACTTTATGCTAAGCACACATCAAATTCACATCACATATTCAGACGTGTAACAGACACACACCCATTTAAGTGTCTGTCGTATAAAGAACCCTTTAATAATTTAATAGAAAAAATTCATCAAGTTCATCTTTCAATACAAGCAGAATAGTGACAAAGTAAACAGCGAAAATAGACCATGTTTACACAATCAAACGTTTCCCATAAATTTGCTGCTGCGTCCAGAAAGATCTACAGCCGTCGGAGGTTTAAACATGTCAGACAGGCTGAGCTGAAGCTCTGAACACACACCTGCGCTCAAACGCTATTGAAACAGCAACTCTTCCTATATGCCTTTGGATCTTGCCATAGTGTTGATTTAAGACATAAGCATTGTTGGACTGTCATTCCATTAAAACGATACAATTTATTATTGATGACATTTCGGTGGAATAACCAATCAAACATAATAATAACATTTAAACAACACATGAAGGTGGTGCAGGCGACGTAGTGGCGCAGTAGATAGTGCTGTCGCCTCACAGCAAGAAGGTCGCTGGGTCGCAGGTTTGAACCTCAGCTGGGTCAGTTGGCGTTTCTGTGTGGAGTTTGCATGTTCTCCCTGTGTTCGCGTGGGTTTCCTCCGGGTGCTCCGGTTTCCCCCACAGTCCAATGTGGTACAGGTGAATTGGGTAGACTAAATTGTTCGTAGTGTATGAGTGTGTGGATGTTTCCCAGAGATGGGTTGCGGCTGGAAGGGCATCCGCTGCGTAAAAATGTGCTGGATAAGTTGGCGGTTCATTCCGCTGTAACGACCCCAGATTAATAAAGGGACTAAGCCGACAAGAAAATGAATGAATGAATGAAGGTGGTGCTTCAAGCTTGAGCAGGTTGGCATCATTGGCGGCCATTTTAAATTTGGTCAAGTAAAATGCTATATAGGCCATACCTGCCAACACTCCCGTTTTTCCCGGGATTCTCCCGTATTTCAGACCCATCTCCCATATTGTTATGTCTCCGGAAAACTCCCGGAATTCCACCCCCCTTCCCCCTTTTTAGGTACAGTTCAGCCTGAAACCTGGTACATGTGCGCGTGCCCTTCAGTCTGCACGCAACCCTCACGTTGTACAGTTCGCGCACACCTTCCTTCACCCCCCCTCCTCTCTTGAGTTTGCGCACACCCATCCCATCTCTCCTAACAGTTCGCGCGCACCCTCTGCACCCACCTCCCCCCCCAGGGTCTTCATTTTTCCCCCGCTCTTCAGTTAGCGTAGTAGTGGTAGCATGTTCGCCTCACAGCAAGAATGTCGCTGGTTCGAGCCCTCGGCTGGGTCAGTTGCGTTCTGTGTGGAGTTTGCATGTTCTCCCGTGTTCGTGTGGGTTTCATCCAGGTTGCTTGGTTTCTCCCACAAGTCCAAAGGTGAATTGGGTAAGCTAAATTGTCAGTAGTGTATGAGTGGAATGAGCGTTGTATGATGTTTCCCAGTGATGGGTTGCAGCTGGAAGGGCATCCGCTGCGTAAAACATACTGGATAGGTTGGCTTTTCATTCCGCTGTGGCGAAACCAGATTAATAAAAGGGTCTAAGCCGAAAAGAAAACAAATGAATGAACTTATACAATACTAAAAAATGCTGTGGGTTCCACACAATTCCTCCATGTTGCCTTAACACAAACCGATTAAGTTAACTTAATTGTTTTTACAAATTTGAGTTGATTGAACATAAAACAATTAAGTTATCCCATTAAAACCCTCAAGAATTGAAGAATCCGCTCATTATAAATAAGTAATTTGAACAAGCAGCATAAGAATCACAGACGGACTGAATTTAATTGACAAAATAAATTAAAACCCTAATAAAAATTCTATAACACCGTTCTGAGGACAATTGAAATCCCTTCAATAAAGCACATTTCTCAGTGTGGATGAGTCAAGAGTCACATCCTAGTGCAGCCCAATTCAAACAAGCGATAAATGAATCATTGTGTGACAGAACGTACCGTAGTTCTCATCATTTGAATACAGTTTGTTTAATCGCAAACACCGAAGAAGACATTAAATATTTATTTGTTTCAAGTATCTACCAAGCCCAAGGCCAAATTCAAGACCAAGCCACGGGTCCACCTTCAGATCACAAACCACGTTCCCCCAAAGCAAACCGCTAACCATTATAAAAGCAGGAGGGCTTTCAGAAAACTCACATTAGCTCTTGAGGATGGACAGTGGGACGGTGATGTTGTCCCAGATGCGGATGCTGAGATGGGTCATCCTGCTGGCGGGGATGCAGTCCATACAAGCAGGTAGAGGCAGATTATAATGAAGAAAAAAAAGTTTAAAGCTCATTTTAAAGATATTAACATACAAATCTGTGTCTTTCTACGTTTAAAGACTTCATGGGAGATTATGGAGATGGTATGAAGGATCCTATGGACTTTACTTGGCCGTCAACAACAACTGGTAAAATATTTTATATTTTAATATTGTGTTAATGCATGCATAATGAGTGTACTGATTGAATCTGCATGGGAATATTTGCTGTCATGAACTCACCACATTGTAGGCAAACATGGTAAAAAAAAAAAGTAATAGTGATCACCATACTTCTCCAGTTGATTGATTGATGAAGTTTTTTTTAATTACAAATTGTTTGAAATGTCATATTTAAATATGCAAATAAGTATTGTGTCATTGGACCTTAACTTTGGATGAAGTCAGGTTTAAAATTATGGTTTCATATTTTTTTAACACATTAATGTCAAAGGAAAAGAGAAGAGTTTGGGATTTTTTTATCCCACACACTAAAAATACTGCGAACAGAATAATAGAAAATATTTGAAGGATAAATAAAACATTTGTTGTTAAAATGAGCTGAATTAACACAACTCTTGAGATTTTTTGGGGACAGCTTAATGGTTTTATGTTCAATCCACTTAAATTTGTTAATCGATTTGTGTTTGGAATAAGATGAATCAATTCTGTGGAACCCCCTTTATTTTTTATTGTGTATATGCACTGTAAAAATTCTTGGTTACACACAATTCAACACAAATCGATTAAGTTAACGTAAACATTTTCGCAAATTTAATAGAAAAAAACACAGGAATTGTGTTGATTCAGCTCATTTTGAATAAGTAGTTTGAACAAGCATCTAATATAATTTTTTGAGTGTATATATACACTGTAAAACCCAACAGTCAACTTTATCAAATGAAAAGAGTGTAGTTAACTCAAAATTGACTGAAAGTTAATTCTACTTATTTGAAACGTGTTTTGAACTCAGAGTTGAAGGTAATAAGTTAATTAAATACCTCATTACTTCAGCTTAATGGAGTAAGTTCACAGTACTCATTATAGATTAGTTTAACTCCAAATGGTTCTGTAGCAATCGGTTTCCTCCAAATGGTTTGAGTTGATTTAACTTATTGGGTTTTACAGTACTCAATTGGTTTGAGTTCTCTTCATTTATCGGGTTTTTACTGTGCTCAAATTGCTTCGTTTACTCAAATGGATAAGTTCACAGTACTCATGAGGATTAGTTTTTGAACTTAAATGGTTGTTGCAATCGGTTTCCTCAAATGGTTTTGAGTTGCCTTAACTTATTGGGTTTTACAGTGGTATGCCAGCTGCTGAAGATGAGATTTAAACTTATTTTGAGAAAACATCCTTTAATTTAAATGTATAGGCACAAACTGATGATGTACTACAAAATGAACACTTAAAAGTGTTTTTAGATGTTTTCTTTACATCACCAGAAACAAAACACTTTATTAAAAGCCATAAAGCAAAAGTACTAAATTGACAGAGGAAAAAAATCGGTTTTCATTTTGTGAGATTCTGATATATTAAAGTAAAACCACTACAAACTAATAGGTATGTTTATTTCCAGATTGTTGTCACAGATTCACAAGAATGATAGAAATTAAACACAAAAAACTATACTTTAATATGAATAATCGCAGGACAGTGGCTCAGTGGTTAGCATGTGCCTTACAGCAAGAAGGTCGCTGGTTCGAGTCCAGCTGGTTGGCATTTCTGTTATAGGAGTTTGCATGTTCTCCCCGTGTTTGCGTGGGTTTCCTCTGGGTGCTCCAGTTCCCCCCACAGTCCAAAGACATGCGCTATATGTGAATTGGGTAAAACAAAATTGACAATAAGGGACTAAGCCAAAGGAAAATGAATGAATGAATGAAAATGAAGGATCATACCCCTTAGAGTATAATGATCTCATATGGTAAATATGGTTAATTTTTTTTACTTCTTCAAACGTCACTACAAAACAAAATGCTAAATAATATATTGAAAAATCTATATTTTATATTAAAACTTTAACTGTGGTAATATATGTGGTCACATTGCCGTTCAAATAACAAAGTGATTCATGTATGATTGGCAAGGTACCAATATGGCAGCCAATATATTGTGCCTCCTTCATTTTTTTTTTAAAAAGAAGTGTTTTTTTCAACATTAAGCAAACAACATGATCAAGTTTTTCTTTTTTGGCTTTGTTTATAGTGTCCCCCACTATGACAACTGTGATGGTAACTAAAGGTATTAAAACAAATTATTCAAAACTGCATATTTACCAGTTTATGCTCTTAGGGAAACGGTTTATTTTGTCCTCTGAAAGTATCGCTTGTTTATAAACATCTCTTTTGATTCAGTTGAACCCAAACCTGATCATCAGTCCCGAATCTGCAGCATGGGGAAATTTCCACTTCAAGACGTTCGATGGTCATTTCTTTCAGCTGCCAGACACGTGCAACTACGTTCTGGCGGTGATGTGTGATGCCGCCATTTCTGATTTTAACATCCAGATGCAAAGAGACACTATCAATGGCTCCATCTCATTTGGCTCAGTCACAGTAAAGCTGGACGGGACAGTCATCAAAATCACAGACAGCGGCATCATGATGGACGATCAAGTGTGAGTTAATATATATACCTTCTACAATTCTGATATACCAGGTGTGCCCAAACTTTTTCTTATGAAAGGCCAAAAACCAAACTTGATTGAGGGCTGTGGGCCAAAGGTAAATATACCAAACTGTATTACATAGTATTACAGTATTAGAGTACTGTCCTTATTTTTTTCCTAATATTTAAAAATAACTACAAAACATTGCTTAAAATTATATTGATTAACTCAATATATGTTTTAAATAATGTATAATGAATTTATTAAAGTAAAAACATAAACAATCCTATTAATATAATGGACTTCAATGTGGAATACACTAAGGTGCACCTGCCTTTGCCTTGATCTGCTCACCGATGGTATTCATTCAGTATTTATAGTTTTAAAAAATCAAGTCATTGATTTGAATCATTTACAAAACAAAAGAAATTACAAAACAAACAAACAAAAGGTTACATTAAATTCAAAATGACGATCTCTGTCAAAGATATTTGCCCCAACCACCTCACCCACCCGCTTCGAATGTTATCACTCGATTGAATGGGTGTTAACAGCGCACTCTTAAAAACGTTTAGTTATTTATTTAACTCAATGGTTGAGTTAAAAATATGTGGTGCTTTGTTGGGTTATTTTGAACCTTTATTGGGTTATTTATTTAATAACTCAACCAGTTGGGATAAAAAAAATTAATTTCAACAGTCAGCTGATTTAACTGACACAGAACAGCTGTATTAATATGCGTCCGCCATAGATATATACACTAGATATCACATAGGGACCCTGAGTATGCGTCAATAGCGCCGCCACATTGGTACAGTGCTCCTAGGACAAACGTCATTCAACCGCACTAGTCAAGACAGCGTGCCAATGTGAAGATGCTGGACTTTAGGGTTTTGTACAGGTGTAGTAACGAGCAAACAAAGAAAACAAAGCACAAATTCATCACATCTCATAGGTAAGATTTTGTTTTTTATGTTTTTGTATGTTATGAACTTTTGTGCTTAACAAGTAACATTATTGATGATAATACAGTCTCTTACTGCAGTGACCATGAGGCAAAGTAGCACCAACTCAAACTAAATTCTAAGCTTATGCTAGTTTTGTTGAATAAAATAAGCAAACAATGTTATGAAATATGACAAGAAGATGCTGCGCTGCCAGAAACTTGTATTATTGTCAGCTAAGTGAACGAGTCGTTCATAACGGAGATTCATTCACAAACTAATCGCTCCCTCCGTCAGAATGAGAAGTGAAAGCAGGAGAGGGGGGGTGTTTCAGGACATGGGTTAGATCAAATTAAACAGGGAAGGAGGGTAATGCATTTCCATGCACACAAACACTCACTCTTTGTCAGAAATGCCCGTGCGGTCACATCCATCAATGTAGAAAAGTGATGTAAAATTATATTTCGTAATTTAAAAAAATATTTGCATACGGACCACCGGGGAAAACTCCCGATCATATATATATAAGTGTATATGTGTATTTCTCTGGCTTTGGATGGCCACAGTCCTCCACTTCACCATGGTCCTGCATTCATTTAAAAGGAGCGCTACCCTGTACTAAAATGGCGGCTCTATTGACGCATTCCATCTAATAGACAACACTAGGGTAGGCGACATCTAATATATATATATGTGTGTCCGCAATGTTGTTTTTGCATAATAACGTTTATTTAAGCTTAAGCTCAAGTTTATTATTATTTTTTTTAAATAAAATTACCTCTTCATGTCATGTTCGTAGCCGATCTATATTAAATGGATAGAAATGCTGTGTCTGGAACTTAAAATGTAGTGGAAATAAAGCATTTTCAATATTTTTGAAAACTGCATGTTATTTATTTACACAGCCATAATTATGACATTAATAGTAGTACTACACTGTATAAAAATTGTATTATCAATTAGTCCTGACAACATATGTTTTTAGGTCATTGTAAGTTAATCATGTTCAAACTTAATTTTATAAGTTACGCAAGCTAATTTAAGTCAGTTTAACATAAGTTCAGTGAACTCATATGGTTAATTTAATTCAACTTAAAAATTTAAGGCAACCAGGATTTTGTACAGTGTAGTAATAGTAGCAATAGTAATACCAGAACGAAAAAAAAAAAAACATTTAATCAAAATAACCCAATGCACTGGGTTAAAATTTATAACCCAGTGCATTGGGTTAAAAATAACCCATAGTTTGGAAAGTGCTATAATAAGTTGGGTTATATGTTGGGGGTATTTTTAACCCAACTATTTTAACTGAGTGGTTATCATCTGATAAATATGGGCCAGTAGGAGCCTTATGTGCCTACTGGTAGGCTCAGAAGGCTGTTATCATCCATCCACATGGTTAATCAGCTATACTAACAGAAAAGACTCCAGATCCAGATCTGTTTTTACATTACTGTGACGGTTGGGTTTAGGGTTGGGGTAGGGGTAGACATGAAATACAATTAATGGGAAATTGAATAAATAATATCAATGACGATCTATGGCTGGTTAACCATGTGGATGAATAATAACAGCCTTCTGAGCCTACCAGTAGGCGCAGAAGGCCCCTACTGGCCCATATCTATCAGCTGATAACCACTGATAACGCCCATTCAATCGAGTGATAACATTGGAATCGGCTACCTCACCCAACCAACATTCTCCCTCTGGGATGATGGGCCAAATCAAAGGTTAGAATGGGCCAACTTTGGCCCGCGGCCCTATGTTGGGCATCTCTGTTATATACACACACTCACTGGCAAGAGCGTAGAATTGGCATGGACAGAGGGGACGTGTCCCTACCAATAATTTAATCAACTTCAAAATAAAATAATGCTCCGTCAGCCCTTAGTAACCTACATGTGCACAAAGTCAAGTTTGCTACGAGTTCACCATAATACTATTAACCAAGGCTGTGCAGTTAACCGAAATTCGGTTTTGATTTTGGCCTCCATGATTAGAAGAAACAATAATCGGAATAAAACTGTTAAATTACGTCACGTGCCTCTATACATTTCTCTACATTCATCCCTCCTTAAAGCCTGACTGCAGTAAAATCATGTAAATTGACTTTTGCAGCAGGGGACATGATTGTTATTTGTATTATTAAGTGTTTATTTTATATTATTAAGTACTTTATTCATGTTTTTTTAAAGTGTAAAACAGAATTTGAGCTGTTCAATGCAGCTCTAGGGATGTATGTCCCCACCAATGTCAAGAGCAAATCTACTCCCTTGCTCACTGGCCATTTTATTAAAGGGATGGTTCACCCCAAAATGAAAATGTACTCACCTTTTACTCACTCTCATGTGGTTTAACAGCTTTATGAGTTTCCATCTTCTGTTGAACACAAAAGAAGATATCCTGTATAATGCTGGTTATGCCCCATATTGGCTTCCATAGTATTTCTTTCCTACTATTGGAAGTCATTGAGTGCCATCAACTAACATTCTTCAGAATATCTTATTTTGTGTTCAATAGAAGAAAGGTTTACCTCCACATGAGGGAGAATAAATGATAAGGGACTCTTCATTTTTGGGTGAACTAACCCTTTAAATCACCCTTTTCTCCAATTTAGATACACATCTAAATGTATTTTGTATTGTCTTTATTTGTTTATAAGTTTCTACCATTTCCTCGTGCAGGGTGTCTATTCCAATCAATCAGAAGGGAATTAAAATCGAAGGAAGCCCAACAAGTATTAAGATCTCCAGATATGGAATGACCATCTTTTGGGAAGAAGACAACTCTATAGCGGTATTTGCATATTTATTGCATTGTACAATAAATTGAGACAAATATGACTTCTAATGGGTGGCATGGTGGCTCAGTGGTTAGCACTGTCGCCTCACAGCAAGAAGGTCACTGGTTCGAGTCTCGGCTGGGCCAGTTGGCATTTCTGTGTGGAGTTTGCATGTTCTCCCCGTGCTGGTGTGGGTTTACTCCGGGTGCTCTGGTTTCCCCCACAGTCCAAAGAAATGTGCTATAGGTGAATTGGATGAACTAAATTGGCTGTAGTGTATGAGTGTGTGTGAATGTGAGAGTGTATGGGTGTTTCCCAGTACTGGGTTACAGCTGGAAGGGCATCCCCTGCGTAAAACCTATGCTGGAATAGTTGGCGGTTCATTCCACTGTGGCAATCCCTGATAAATAAGGGACTAAGCTGAAGGAAAATGAATGACTTCTAATGTACACTTCAAAACTGATTTGATGAAATCTGATGATAGCGGTAAAAAACAAAACAAAGCAAACCTGATAAAGTTCCAGCGCAGGTTCTCTTTCACAATGAGTCACAATTAATCCATGAACCTATAATGAAATCACACACACACCCTTTAAGCCACTATATTTGTTTGCACATGATAACTAAGGAAAAGCAAACAGGATATCAGTTCTACAAATCATAATGCAAACAGGGATTGTTTGAGTAAGCCGCAGTTAGCCAACAGGTTGTGGTCTGAACCAGACGTGTTGAATTTATTAAGTGTGTTTGCACTGCCAAACAATTTAGCCATTAATAAACATTTCGACAGGCTTGAGTGTTCTGAGAAATTGATCTGTGTTTGCATATCACTGACATTTCATGATGTTCCCTAGATTGAACTTGCGGAGAGTATAAAGGGCTGACATGTGGACTCTGTGGAAACTACAATGGCGACAAGAATGATGATATGCCTGAGAGTGGTAAATGTCATGTTTTTGTAGATAAAATGACTTGTTTTCATTTCATTTTAATAAAATGGGAATTTTTGTATACCAGACTGGCGTATGTATACAGTATACACTGTAAAAATGTATTAGTTTTTAAACAGTGAGTAAACCCATTTCTTTAAACCAGGGGTGTCCAAACTCGGTCCTGGAGGGCCACAGCTCTGCAGTGTAGCTCCAACTTGCTTCAACACACCTGCCAGGAAGTTTCTAGTATACCTACTTAGAGCTTGATAAGCTGGTTCAGGTGTGTTTGATTAGGGTTGGAGCTAAACTCTCCAGGACACCGGCCCTCGAGGACTGAGTTTGGACACCTCTGCCTTAAACCATAGGTCTCAAACTCAAATCCTGGAGGGCCACAGCTCTGCAGAGTTTAGCTCCAGTAAGCTCCAACTCACTACTGCCTAACCGTCTCTAGTAGTCTTGAACACCTTGATTAGTTGGATTAGTTCTGTTAGGGTTGGAGCAAAACTGTGCAGAGCTGCGGCCCTCCAGGATTCGAGTTTAAAAAACTTATGCCTTAAACAGTGACAAGTTGACTGTACTTTAAAAAGTGAATACACTCTTTGTAACCTAGAACAATTAAGTTAACTTAACTTCTTATAATAAACTTCTTAATATAATTTTTTTATAATTATGCACATAGTTCATTTACATAAAGGGATAGGTCACTTGTTCCAAACCCATTTGACTTTCTTTCTTCTGTTGAACACAAAAGAAGATATTTTGAAGAAAGCTGGAAACTTGTAACCACTGACTTCCATAGTACTTACTTTTCCTACTATGGAAGTCAATAGCTACAGTTTTTCAGCTTTTTGAGTTAATTTTTGGGTGAACTATACCTTTAATAATTTTAAAGCAATCGGTTTACTCACTTATATAAGTACAGTCAACTAATCGCTTTCAAAGCAGTGGGTTTACTCACTTATTCAAGAAAATTCAACTAAACTATGATGTTCGACCAACTAAATTCTCAGGTCCAGCCATGTGGAAGGTCTCAACCCCAACTGAATCCTGTGAAGACGTTACACTTCCACCCAAGGATCAGTGTGACCAGGTAAGAGCCAAAATCAGGAGCACATAAAAATGGAAATTTTGATCCTTGCAATTGAACATTTGATAAATTCTCCTTTTTTTTCAGAACACAATGGTTTGCCAGCAGTACCTCAGCAGTCCAGGGTTTAGTGCCTGTTATGATGTGATGGACATGAGAATATTTGAAAAAGCCTGTGAGAGCGACCTGTGTCAGTGTTACGGCAGCCATGACTGTCTGTGCAACACGCTAACAGAGATTTCACGACAATGCACACATGCTGGAGGACAACCAGGAACATTTAGGACAGAACAGCTTTGTCGTGAGTATCATTTCTAATAAATAATGAGAAAGAAAGCAGAAAATCTCATCTTTACATTGGTTATGATCATCACCCATTAAAACTTTACTAGCATGTGGCCTTTTTAACACATTTAATACAAGACTAATTGTCTTATTTTGTGGAGCAGCAAAGACGTGTCCTCTAAACCTGCAATACCTGGAGTGTGGAGGTCCGTGTAAGAGCACCTGCTCTGATCCAACTGCACATCTAATGTGTAAAGATCACTGTGTGGATGGCTGCTTCTGCCCTGAAGGTAATTTTATGCAATATTAAAAGATGTTTTGTGCTTGTGAATAAAATATATTTAAATAAATGGCATCATCCCTTATTTTTATGTAAAGGCACCGTTGAAGACGACATTGGTCAGAGTGGTTGTGTTGCTGTGAACGAGTGTCCATGTGTGCATGATGGCACAGTATATAAATCAGGACAGTCTTACCAACAAGCTTGCAAAAAATGGTAACATTTTTACATTGATAGTCACATTAAGAAATCATGCATACATGTACAAATGCTGACACTGCTACATTTTATATCAGTTTCTGTGCTGCTGGACACTGGACCTGCACATACCTGGACTGTCCCGGGACATGCTCTGTTGTTGGAGGGTCTCACGTCACCACTTTTGATGGAAAGAGCTTCACCTTCAGCGGGAACTGCGACTACATCCTCACTAAGGTCTGTGGGAGCAAATTTTAAATGTTATTTAAATGGTTTATATATGGTAGCAATCAAAAAAATGTGGTGGCAGTGTGTTGTTATACTTTAAATAATTTGAAGGTACTAAAAGGTGTTTGTTGTTCCAGCACTCTAACGACAGTGATTTTGCTGTTGTGGGAAATCTGGCAAAATGTGATCCAGCACGATCAGACACATGTCTTAACTCAGTTACCCTTGTCATCTCTGGGACCACTGTAAGCACTGGGTTCATTTAACTTTTTCTATCATAATGATTTCATTTAAATTTATGGTCACACTTTATTTTGATGGTCCGTTAGTTAAATTTAAGATACATTGCAACTAATTCTCAGTGGATTATAAGTAGGTTGTTAGGTTGGGGTTAGGGTTAGGGTTAGTGTAAGTTGACGTGTACTTGCAAAGTTTCTTATAGTCAGTTAAATGTCTGTTGAAGGATTGTTAAATGTCAGTATCAACAGATATTAAGCAGACAGTCTACTAATACTCAAATGGACCATTAAAATAAAGTGTTACCAAATTTATAATAACAACATTTTGTCAAAACACTAGTTATCTATTATGAAATTACAAAACATCAGTTTGTTAACTTGTTGTTTTACTTGTTGTTGTACGTAAAAACAGATTGGTTTTACTTCCGATGGTGTTGTGACACTGAATGGAAACAGCCCATTTAAGCTTCCTGCTATCACAGGTGCGTTGTTAAAAATGGGGGAATAGTATTGAATGCATGAATGTTAAACATCACTTAATGCATTTCTTTTATAACATGAGTTTTTTCCTTGCAAATTCATATCCTAACCACCTGTTTCATTGTCCCAGGTCCTGTGAGCATCTTTCAGCCCTCTTTGTCTTTCATTATTGCTGATTTAAACAGTCTTCGTTTGGAAATCCAGCTGACTCCAGTTATGCAGTTGTATATTGTAGCCAGCACTGAAGAGAAAGGAAAATGACTGGTGAGTTTGAAATAAAAGATTAAACAAGTAAAAATGGCACTATACTGTAGTTATTTAAACTGTATAATAAAAATGTATATGACTACTTTATTAAAAAAACATTACAATATTCAGTGCAAATATTGCATGAACCTAATTACTTACCTTTATTTCTACTTCTTTCAGGACTGTGTGGGAACTATAATGATGTCCAATCAGATGACTTTAAAACAGATTTGGGTATCACAGAAGGCACAGCAATATCTTTTGCCAACTTTTGGAAGAAAACCCCATATAGTTGTCCTGATCTTGAAAACACATTTGACAACCCCTGTAGCCTGAGTGTGGACACAGGTATATAAAGTATTACATTACACTGTTTTAAATAATATTCATTAATAATATTTGCAAAAACATATGTTGCAAACTTTACAGAACTATGTCAAACCTTCATTCTTTTCATTTAGAGAAACTTGCTAAAGACTGGTGTTCCCGTCTTACTAACCAAAGTGGAGACTTTTCCGCATGTCATTCAGAAATATGTCCAAAGATTTACTATGAAGTGAGTTCTTTTGTATATTCTCTTTTAAAATTAACTTTATACAGCATTTAAAGCAGACGCATCATGATGTAGTCGTGTAGTGACACCTGGGACTCATTTTCTGCAGAGGTGCGTCTATGACACATGCAAGTGTGCAGATATCAGGAAGTGCATCTGTGCAGCTGTGTCCACTTATGCCCATGCTTGTGCTGCCAGAGGAATCTTTCTCCAAGGTTGGATGGATTCAGACCCTTGTGGTGAGAACATTTTATTAGCTCTATATTATCTATTTGAATAATCTTGTTATTTTGGTAAAAAGTAAACAATTTATAATAAAAGTGTTTATTCCATGCACAGAATCTGAGTGTTCAGAGAACATGAAGCACTCCTACGGTGTGACTGGCTGTGGCCTCACCTGCCATTCTCTCAGTGGACAAGAAAACACCTGCCAAGGGTCCTTCACACCTGTAGACGGCTGTGTTTGTTCTGAGGGAACCTACCTTAATGAAGAAGACACCTGTGTGCCTGCTGACCAGTGTCCTTGTTACAGCGGTGACCAGGTCATAAAACCTTCAGAAGTAGCCCACATAGATGGTCTAACATGGTATGTAAATCTCCCCTTATTTAGCACCCAATGCATTGCGATACAATACCAATGCAACCATTAGAGTAATTCCTTATTTGTACAATTTTATCTAGCACCTGTAAACTTGGCAAACTGCACTGCTCCAATCCTGAAATGTAAGTTTCAACTATTTTAGCAATATCCGCCAGTAAATTCAGACATTAATCATCACTCGCTAAGTGCAATATTTCGTAACCACTGTGCTTGTTGTGTGTATAGACTGTGTTGCTGCTCCGATGGGTGCTCTTCGAAATGCTCAAATTATGAACCAGGGAAAAAAGGCACAGAGTGTCAGAGAACATGTCAGAAACAAGACCTAAACAATTGTGTAAGTTTAGGTGGGAAAAAAAATAAACTTCCACATTATTTTGGTTGCCACAAAAAGATTTTGTGCAAGTCTGAGCTGAGAAGAAATGAGGGTTACCAATGCTATACCTTTCTCGGTTTGTTTTGGCTATAGGTGAGCACAGGGTGTGTATCAGGGTGTATGTGTCCAGATAACCTTCTGGCTGATGGACAAGGTGGATGTGTGGAGAGGGAAAAATGTCCCTGTGTCCACAATGGAGTCACCTATTCATCTGGAGAACAAGTTCAAGAGGACTGTAACACCTGGTGAGCCAGCATTATTAGCAATAGGAAATAAATTACAAATATATCATCACATGTGCACTTAAGTAATATTATGAGATTCCTAATATAGGTGGTAAAGTGGTGCAAACCTTTAAAAGGCTAAATCTGTGAAT
The DNA here is from genome assembly GCA_903798195.1 of Danio kyathit. Classification (NCBI taxonomy): domain Eukaryota; kingdom Metazoa; phylum Chordata; class Actinopteri; order Cypriniformes; family Danionidae; genus Danio; species Danio kyathit. The sequence goes on from LR812543.1 coordinate 11,032,309, forward strand.
TATGTCTATATTTCAGCACATGCAAAAATGGGATGTGGGATTGCACAGAAAAAGAGTGTTACGGCACCTGTACCATCTATGGTGAAGGTCACTTCATGACATTTGATGGCAAGAAATATTCTTTCCATGGAGACTGTGAACAAATCTTAGTCCATGTATGTTTTTCATCCATTTTAGTTAGAAGTTAGAAGGAAATTAGATTATAACCTGATTATAACCTAACAGACATTTTGTTTGGATTCTCTAGGATTACTGCAATACAGACCAGAGTCCCTACTCTTTACGCCTTGTCACAGAGAACATCCCATGTGGCACCTCTGGAACTATTTGCTCCAAGTCCATCAATCTTTTCTTTGGGGTGAGAATACATCTTAGCTAAAAGTCAGCTTGAGTATGAAAGCAGAATATATCCTGGGAAACTAATATTCAATGATTTATTCTGTTGATGGATACCTTTCTTACTGACTATTTCAATACTGCAGAAATACAAGATGATTTTATCAGAGGAGAAAGAAATTCAAGTTGTTGAAAGCAATGGCACAGATTACCAATACCAAATCCATACTGCTGGGATATACAATGTCATTGAGGTCAAAGGACTTTTGAACTTAATCTGGGACAGTAAAACAAGTGTGATGCTCCAACTCCATCCCAAATTTAAGGTAAGCATTACCCCTTTGTACACAAACAAAACTATTTATTTACCCGTTCATTCACTAAACTTAACGTTAACTTAATCTCTATGACAGGGCAAGGTGTGTGGATTGTGTGGAAACTTTGATGGTAATGCTAACAATGATTTTATGAAACATGATGGAGAAGAAGTCACCGATCCAGTGGTATTTGGGAATAGCTGGAAGTCGAATCCAGGCTGTCCAGATGTGAGCAATGTTATGAACCCATGTGAAAAAAATCCACACCGGAGTGCCTGGGCCATCAAACAATGCAGCATCATTACAAGCCCTGTTTTTACAGACTGCCATTCACGTGTAAGTAAAATTATATACTTAGTGCATTCTGAAATTATGTGTCTTCTGGACGTTTCCCTTATTGTTTCATGCCTGAAAAAAAAAAAAAATGTTTTGCTGTCTCTAGGTGGACTCTGGCCCATACTATGATGCCTGTGTAAAGGACACCTGTGCATGCGACAGTGGGGGTGACTGTGATTGTTTCTGTACTGCAGTGGCTGCTTATGCTGCTGAATGCCGTAAAACCGGTGCTTGCGTAGCATGGCGAAGCCCAAGTATTTGCCGTAAGTTCAAACTGTTTAAGTCAGAATTACTATTATAGAGATCTAAATGGAATTGTAAACCTCAAAATTCTACTAAGATTAAAATTTCTTATCATATATAATTGGATCTCCTTCATTGTCAATATGTGCTTGTTCTTGCAGCTTTATTCTGTGACTATTACAACAACCCTCCAAGTGAATGTGAATGGCACTATAAAACCTGTGGATCGACCTGCATGAAAACTTGCAGAAACCCATCAGGGACTTGCTCCAATCAAATTCCTCTCCTAGAGGGTATGTCATTTTCAAACCTTTAAACAAAAGATTTTTTACAATTAATAGTTTGCAGAGGAAAAAATTACTTCAGAGGAAATAATAAGTAAATTAAAATATTTTTATTAATAAATATTTGCTGATGTCAAGACATATAGTCAATGGAACTGTGTTTCTTGTTTATTCCATTTGGCCTTTAATTATTCTCCTAGGATGTTTTCCTCAGTGTCCTTCTGAAAGACCATTTTTGAGAGAGGACAACAGGAAATGTGTTACAGAGGCAGAATGTCTTTCTCTCTGTACTTATGATGGCAAGATATACACGACTGGAGATGTGATGTACGATACCACAGATGGGAATGGTACATGCTTTACAGCTGTCTGTGGATCCAATGGAGAGATAATAAGAAGCATTAATAAATGTATGACAACAACTACACCATTCACGTTCACAACTCCACCCCAAACACCAACACCTACATCAACCGAGACATATACTTCTGTTACTGCTGCAACATCTTTGACAGAGAGGCCACCAACATCCGAATCGCAAACGCCAAAAACAACTACTACAACTTCTGGTCCAATAACAGAAACCTCACAAGCAATTTCTACTGCTGTAACTGCTGAAACATCATCTACAGTAATGCCACCACCAACACCAACAGCTACTACAACTGCTGGTCTGCCAACTTCAACATTACCTGGAGTTACCACTGCTGTTACAACTGAAACACCACCTACAAAATTGCCACCACCAAAAACAACAGAATCCCCATCAACAGCTACTACAACTGCAGGCCCACCATTATCTCCTGAAGTTACCACTGCTGTTACTGCTGAAACACCATCTACAGGAACACCACCTCCCACAAAAACAGAAACACCATCAACAGCCACTACAACTGCTGCACCACCAACATCAACAGCTCCTGAAGTTACTACTACTGTTACTGGTGAAACATCATCTACTGGAACACCACCTCCCACAAAAACAGAAACCCCATCAACCAGTACTACAACTGCTGCACCACCAACACCAACAGCTCCTGAAGTTACCACTGCTGTTACTGCTGAAACCCCATCTACAGGGACACCACCTCCCACAAAAACAGAAACCTCATCAATCGCTACTACAACTGCTGCACCACCAACACCAACAGCTCTTGAAGTTACTACTGCTGTTACTGCTGAAACAACATCTACAGAAATGTCACCTCCTACAACAGCAGAAACACCATTGACAGCTACCACAATTGTCAGTCCACCAATTCCAACAGCACCACAAATATCTACTACTGCTGTTACTGCTGAAACACCACCTACAGGAACACCACCTCCCACAAAAACAGAAACCCCTTCAATCGCTACTACAACTGCTGCACCACCAACACCAACTGCTCCTGAAGTTACCACTGCTGTTACTGCTGAAACACCATCTACAGAAATGCCACTTCGCACAACAAAAGAAACTCCATCGACCGTTAGTACAACTGCTGCACCACCAACACCAACAGCTCCTGAAGCTACCACTGCTGTTACTGCTGAAACACAATCTACAGGAACACCACCTCCCGCAAAAACAGAAACTCCATTCACAGCTACTACAACTGCTGCACAACCAACACCAACAGCTCCTGAATTTACTACTGCTGTTACTGCAGAAACACCACCTACAGGAACACCGCCTCCTACAAAAACAGAAACCCCATCAATCGCTACTACAACTGCTGCACCACCAACACCAACAGCTCCTGAAGTTACTACTGCTGTTACTGCTGAAACAACGTCTACAGGAACACCACCTCCCACAAAAACAGAAACCCCATCAATCGCTACTACAACTGCTGCGCCACCAACACCAACTGCTCCTGAAGTTACCACTGCTGTTACTGCTGAAACACCATCTACAGAAATGCCACTTCACACAACAACAGAAACTCCATCAACCATTACTACAACTGCTGCACCACCAACACCAACAGCTCCTGAAGTTACTACTGCTGTTACTGCTGAAACCCCATCTACAGAAATGCCACCTCCTACAACAGCAGAAACACCATTGACAGCTACTACAATTGTCAGTCCACCGATACCTACAGCACCACAAATATCTACTACTGCTGTTACTGCTGAAACACCATCTACAGAAATGCCACCTCTCACAAAAACAGAAACCCCATCAACAGCTACTACAACTGCTGCACCACCAACACCAACAGCACCTGAAGTTACTACTGCTGTTACTACAGAAAAACCATCTACAGGAACACCACCTCCCACAAAAACAGAAACCCCATCAATCGCTACTACAACTGCTGCACCACCAACACCAACTGCTCCTGAAGTTACTACTGCTGTTACTGCTGAAACACCATCTACAGAATCGCCACTTCACACAACAACAGAAACTCCATCAACCGTTACTACAACTGCTGCACCACCAACACCAACTGCTCCTGAAGTTACCACTGCTGTTACTGCTGAAACACCATCTACAGAAACATTACCCCCCACAAAAACAGAAACCCCATCAATAGCTACTAAAACTGCTGCACCACCAACACCAACTGCTCCTGAAGTAACTACTGCTGTTACTGCTGAAACACCATCTACAGGGACACCACCTCCTACAAAAACAGAAACCCCATCAATCGCTACTACAACTGCTGCACCACCAACACCAACTGCTCCTGAAGTTACTACTGCTGTTACTGCTGAAACACCATCTACAGGAACATCACCTCCTACAAAAACAGAAACCCCATCAATCGCTACAACAACTGCTGCGCCACCAACACCAACTGCTCCTGAAGTTACCACTGCTGTTACTGCTGAAACAACATCTACAGGAACACCAGCTCCCACAAAAACAGAAACCCCATCAATCGCTACTACAACTGCTGCACCACCAACACCAACTGCTCCTGAAGTTACCACTGCTGTTACTGCTGAAACACCATCTACAGGGACACCACCTCCTACAAAAACAGAAACCCCATCAATAGCTACTAAAACTGCTGCACCACCAACACCAACAGCTCCTGAAGTTACTACTGCTGTTACTGCTGAAACCCCATCTACAGAAATACCACCTCCTACAACAGCAGAAACACCATTGACAGCTACTACAATTGTCAGTCCACCGATACCTACAGCACCACAAATATATACTACTGCTGTTACTGCTGAAACACCATCTACAGGGACACCACCTCCCACAAAAACAGAAACCCCATCAACAGCTACTACAACTGCTGCACCACCAACACCAACAGCACCTGAAGTTACCACTGCTGTTTCTGCTGAAACACCATCTACAGAAATGCCACTTCACACAACAACAGAAACTCCATCAACCATTACTACAACTGCTGCACCACCAACACCAACAGCTCCTGAAGTTACCACTGCTGTTACTGCTGAAACACCATCTACAGGGACACCACCTCCCACAAAAACAGAAACCCCATCAATCGCTACTAAAACTGCTGCACCACCAACACCAACTGCTCCTGAAGTTACTACTGCTGTTACAACTGAAACACCATCTACAGGAACACCACCTCCCACAACAACAGAAACCCCATCAACAGCTACTACAACTGCTGCACCACCAACACCAACAGCACCTGAAGTTACCACTGCTGTTACTGCTGAAACACCGTCTACAGGAACACCACCTCCCACAAAAACAGAAACCCCATCAATCGCTACTACAACTGCTGCACCACCAACACCAACTGCTCCTGAATTAACTACTGCTGTTACTGCTGAAACACCATCTACAGAAATGCCACTTCACACAACAACAGAATCTCCATCAACCGTTACTACAACTGCTGCACCCCCAACACCAACAGCTCCTGAAGTTACCACTGCTGTTACTGCTGAAACACCATCTACAGGGACACCACCTCCTACAAAAACAGAAACCCCATCAACAGCTACTACAACTGCTGCACCACCAACACCAACAGCTCCTGAAGTTACTACTGCTGTTACTGCTAAAACACCATCTACAGGAACACCACCTCCCACAAAAACAGAAACCCCATCAATCGCTACTACAACTGCTGCACCACCAACAGCCACTGCTCCTGAAGTTACTACTGCTGTTACTGCTGAAACACCATCTACAGAATCGCCACTTCACACAACAACAGAAACTCCATTAACCATTACTACAACTGCTGCACCACCAACACCAACAGCTCCTGAAGTTACCACTGCTGTTACTGCTGAAACACCATCTACAGGGACACCACCTCCCACAAAAACAGAAACCCCCTCAATCGCTACTAAAACTGCTGCACCACCAACACCAACTGCTCCTGAAGTTACTACTGCTGTTACAACTGAAACACCATCTACAGGAACACCACCTCCCACAAAAACAGAAACCCCATCAATCGCTACTACAACTGCTGCACCACCAACACCAACTGCTCCTGAAGTTACCACTGCTGTTACTGCTGAAACACCATCTACAGAAATGCCACTTCACACAACAACAGAAACTCCATCAACTGTTACTACAACTGCTGCACCCCCAACACCAACAGCTCCTGAAGTTACCACTGCTGTTACTGCTGAAACACCATCTACAGAAACATTACCCCCCACAAAAACAGAAACCCCATCAACAGCAACTACATCTGCTGCACCACCAACACCAACAGCTCCTGAAGTTACCACTGCTGTTACTGCTGAAACACCATCTACAGGGACACCACCTCCTAAAAAAACAGAAACCCCATCAATTGCTACTACAACTGCTGCACCACCAACACCAACTGCTCCTGAAGTTACTACTGCTGTTACTACTGAAACACCATCTACAGGGACACCACCTCCTACAAAAACAGAAACCCCATCAATCGCTACTACAACTGCTGCACCACCAACACCAACAGCTCCTGAAGTTACCACTGCTGTTACTGCTGAAACACCATCTACAGAAACAATACCACCAACAAAAACAGAAACCCCATCAACAGCAACTACAACTGCTGCACCACCAACAGCTCCTGAAGTTACCACTGCTGTTACTGCTAAAACACCATCTACAGGGACACCACCTCCTACAAAAACAGAAACCCCATCAACAGCTACTACAACTGCTGCACCACCAACACCAACAGCTCCTGAAGTTACTACTGCTGTTACTGCTGAAACACCATCTACAGGAACACCACCTCCCACAAAAACAGAAACCCCATCAATCGCTACTACAACTGCTGCACCACCAACACCCACTGCTCCTGAAGTTACTACTGCTGTTACTGCTGAAACACCACTCTAACAGAAATTGCCACTTCACACAACAACAGTAACTCCATCAACCATTACTACAACTGCTGCACCACCAACACCAACAGCTCCTGAAGTTACCACTGCTGTTACTGCTGAAACACCATCTACAGGGACACCACCTCCCACAAAAACAGAAACCCCATCAATCGCTACTAAAACTGCTGCACCACCAACACCAACTGCTCCTGAAGTTACTACTGCTGTTACAACTGAAACACCATCTACAGGAACACCACCTCCCACAAAAACAGAACCCCATCAATCGCTACTACAAACTGCTGCACCACCCCAACCAACTGCTCCTGAAGTTACTACTGCTGTTACAACTGAAAGACCATCTACAGGAACACCGCCTCCCACAAAAACAGAAACCCCATCAACAGCTACTACAACTGCCTGCACCACCAACACCAACAGCACCTGAAGTTTACCACTGCTGTTACTGCTGAAACACTGTCTACAGGAACACCACCTCCCACAAAAACAGGAAACCCCATCAATCGCTACTAAAACTGCTGCACACCACCAACATCAACCTGCTCCTGAAGTACTACTACTGCTGTTACTGCTGAAACACCATCTACAGAAATGCCACTTCACACAACAACAGAAACTCCATCAACCGTTAGTACAACTGCTGCACCACCAACACCAACAGTTCCTGAAGTTACCACTGCTGTTACTGCTGAAACACCGTCTACAGAAACATTACCCCCCACAAAAACAGAAACCCCATCAACAGCAACTACCAACTGCTGCACCCAACCAACACCAACAGCTCCTGAAGTTTACCACTGCTGTTACTGCTGAAACACACAATCTACAGGAACACCACCTCCACAAAACAGAAACCCATCAATCGCTACTAAACTGCTGCACCACCAACACCAACTGCTCCTGAAGTAACTACTGCTGTTACTGCTGAAAACACCATCTACAGAAACCACTTCCACAAAAACAGAAATCTCCATCAAACCGTTACTACAACTGCTGCACCACCAACAGCACGCTCCTGAAGTTCTACTGCTGTTACTGCTGAAACACCATCTACAGGGACACCACACAACACACAAAACAGAAACCCCATCAACGCTACTGCAACTGCTGCACCACCAACACCACATGCTCTGAAGTTACTGCCTGTTACTGACTGAATGAAACACCATCTACAGGACACCACCTCCCACAAAAACAGAAACCCCATCAACGCTACTACAACTGCTGCACACCAACACCAACGCACCTGAAGTTACCACTGCTGTTACTGCTGAAACACCATCTACAGGAACACCACCTCCCAAAAAACAGAAACCCCATCAATCGCTACTACAACTGCTGCACCACCAACACCAACAGCACCTGAAGTTACCACTGCTGTTTCTGCTGAAACACCATCTACAGAAATGCCACTTCACACAACAACAGAAACTCCATCAACCATTACTACAACTGCTGCACCACCAACACCAACAGCTCCTGAAGTTACCACTGCTGTTACTGCTGAAACACCATCTACAGGGACACCACCTCCCACAAAAACAGAAACCCCATCAATCGCTACTACAACTGCTGCACCACCAACACCAACTGCTCCTGAAGTTACCACTGCTGTTACTGCTGAAACACCATCTACAGGAACACCACCTCCCACAAAAACAGAAACCCCATCAACAGCTACTACAACTGCTGCACCACCAACACCAACTGCTCCTGAAGTTACTACTGCTGTTACAACTGAAAGACCATCTACAGGAACACCGCCTCCCACAAAAACAGAAACCCCATCAACAGCTACTACAACTGCTGCACCACCAACACCAACAGCACCTGAAGTTACCACTGCTGTTACTGCTGAAACACCGTCTACAGGAACACCACCTCCCACAAAACAGAAACCCCATCAATCGCTACTAAAACTGCTGCACCACCAACATCAACTGCTCCTGAAGTAACTACTGCTGTTACTGCTGAAACACCATCTACAGAAATGCCACTTCACACAACAACAGAAACTCCATCAACCGTTAGTACAACTGCTGCACCACCAACACCAACAGTTCCTGAAGTTACCACTGCTGTTACTGCTGAAACACCATCTACAGAAACATTACCCCCCACAAAAACAGAAACCCCATCAACAGCAACTACAACTGCTGCACCACCAACACCAACAGCTCCTGAAGTTACCACTGCTGTTACTGCTGAAACACCATCTACAGGGACACCACCTCCTACAAAAACAGAAACTCCATCAATCGCTACTACAACTGCTGCACCACCAACACCAACTGCTCCTGAAGTTACTACTGCTGTTACTACTGAAACACCATCTACAGGAACACCACCTCCCACAAAAACAGAAACCCCATCAATAGCTACTACAACTGCTGCACCACCAACAGCCACTGCTCCTGAAGTTACTACTGCTGTTACTGCTGAAACACCATCTACAGAAATGCCACTTCACACAACAACAGAAACTCCATCAACCATACTACAACTGCCGCACCACCAACACCCACAGCTCCTGAAGTTACCACTGCTGTTACTGCTGAAAACACCATCTACAGGACACACACTCCCACAAAAACAGAAACCCCCATCAATCGCTACTAAAACTGCTGCACCACCAACACCAACTGCTCCTGAAAGTTACCCACTGCTGTTAATGCTTGAAACACCATCTACAGGAACACCACCTCCCACAAAAACAGAAACCCCATTCAATCGCTACTACAACTGCTTGCACCTAACCAACACCAACTGCTCATGGAAGTTACCACTGCTGTTACTGCTTGAAACCCATCTACAGGAACACCACCTCCCACAAAAACAGAAACCCCATCAATCGCTACTAAAACTGCTGCACCACCAACACCAACTGCTCCTGAAGTTACCACTGCTGTTACTGCTGAAACACCATCTACAGAAACAATACCCCCAACAAAAACAGAAACCCCATCAACAGCAACTACATCTGCTGCACCACCAACAGCAACAGCTCCTGAAGTTACCACTGCTGTTACTGCTGAAACACCATCTACAGAAACAATACCCCCAACAAAACAGAAACCCCATCAACAGCAACTACAACTGCTGCACCACCAAACAGCTCCTGAAGTTACCATGCTGTTACTGCTAAAACCCATCATCTAAGGGACACCACCTCCTACAAAAACAGAAACCCCATCAACAGCTACTACAACTGCTGCACCACCAACAGCTCCTGAAGTTACTACTGCTGTTACTGCTGAAACACCATCTACAGGAACACCACCTCCCACAAAAACAGAAACCCCATCAATCGCTACTACAACTGCTGCACCACCAACACCCACTGCTCCTGAAGTTACTACTGCTGTTACTGCTGAAACACCATCTACAGAAATGCCACTTCACACAACAACAGAAACTCCATTAACCATTACTACAACTGCTGCACCACCAACACCAACAGCTCCTGAAGTTACCACTGCTGTTACAACTGAAACACCATCTACAGGAACACCACCTCCCACAAAAACAGAAACCCCATCAATCGCTACTACAACTGCTGCACCACCAACACCAACTGCTCCTGAAGTTACTACTGCTGTTACAACTGAAACACCATCTACAGGAACACCACCTCCCACAAAAACAGAAACCCCATCAACAGCTACTACAACTGCTGCACCACCAACACCAACAGCACCTGAAGTTACCACTGCTGTTACTGCTGAAACGCCGTCTACAGGAACACCACCTCCCACAAAAACAGAAACCCCATCAATCGCTACTAAAACTGCTGCACCACCAACACCAACTGCTCCTGAAGTAACTACTGCTGTTACTGCTGAAACACCATCTACAGAAATGCCACTTCACACAACAACAGAAACTCTATCAACCGTTAGTACAAGTGCTGCACCACCAACACCAACAGCTCCTGAAGTTACCACTGCTGTTACTGCTGAAACACCATCTACAGAAACATTACCCCCCACAAAAACAGAAACCCCATCAACAGCAACTACAACTGCTGCACCACCAACAGCACCTGAAGTTACCACTGCTGTTACTGCTGAAACACCGTCTACAGGAACACCAGCTCCCACAAAAACAGAAACTCCATCAATCGCTACTAAAACTGCTGCACCACCAACACCAACTGCTCCTGAAGTAACTACTGCTGTTACTGCTGAAACACCATCTACAGAAACATTACCCCCCACAAAAACAGAAACCCCATCAACAGCAACTAAAACTGCTGCACCACCAACACCAACAGCTCCTGAAGTTACCACTGCTGTTACTGCTGAAACACCATCTACAGGGACACCACCTCCTACAAAAACAGAAACCCCATCAATCGCTACTACAACTGCTGCACCACCAACACCAACTGCTCCTGAAGTTACTACTGCTGTTACTACTGAAACACCATCTACAGGAACACCACCTCCCACAAAAACAGAAACCCCATCAATCGCTACTACAACTGCTGCACCACCAACAGCTCCTGAAGTTACTACTGCTGTTACTGCTGAAACACCATCTACAGGAACACCACCTCCCACAAAAACAGAAACCCCTTCAATCATTACTACAACTGCTGCACCACCAACACCAACAGCTCCTGAAGGTACTACTGCTGTCACTGCTGAAACCCCATCTACAGAAATGCCACCTCCTACAACAGCAGAAACACCATTGACAGCTACTACAATTGTCAGTCCACCGATACCTACAGCACCACAAATATCTACTACTGCTGTTACTGCTGAAACACCATCTACAGGGACACCACCTCCCACAAAAACAGAAACCCCATCAATCGCTACTACAACTGCTGCACCACCAACACCAACAGCACCTGAAGTTACCACTGCTAATACTGCTGAAACACCATTGACAGAAACAACAACCTGTTACTGCACATTTGCAAATCAAATATTTCCACCTGGTAAGTACTGCTAATATGACAGTTTTCATATTTCCCATACTGTTGTGTTTTTGGAGAGCTTGTGGAATTCCTGAACAATTATCTGAACCACATTCTGTTATTCCATAGAGTCCGTCATCTACAATAAAACAGATAAAGCGGGCTGGTGCTACTTTGCTTACTGTAACTCCAATTGTGTTAGTGAAATAACACAGAAGCCATGTCCTCAGACTACTACGATTCCACTTTCAACAGTTCCAAATGACTGTACCGATGTCAACAAAAAGGTTAAAGGAAAAACCTTATTCATGTACAAAATGCATTTGTAATTTGTAACTACTGTAGATAAGCCGTACTGTTCATCTTCCTTGATCACTTTTATTTGAACCTTTAACAGAATGGAGAGTCATGGAATGAAGGATGTACCACTAAAAACTGCATAAATGGCAAAGTCACCACAAGCCCTGTACAGTGTGACTCTGCAGACTCTGACATACCTACATGTGCCAACGGGCTTAAGCCTGAGAAGGTTTATTATAATAATGGCTGCTGCACTAAGTATGAGTGTTCATGTGAGTTTAAACCATGTTCCATGAAAATAATAAATATTGTGTATGATAAGCAAATTATTATGTCCTTGGAAATGTGCACTATTTAACTTTGGTTTATCTTGTTTTCTGAATCAACAGGTCAATGCAGTGGCTGGGGAGACCCTCATTACAGTACTTTTGATGGAACATATTATGTATTCCAAGGGAACTGCGACTATGTTTTAGTCCAAGAAATCATTCCAAGATACAATATCAGTGTCCATGTTAAAAACAGTTATTGTGATGCTACAAATAATTATGCTTGCCAAGATTCTGTGATTGTGAGGTACAAAGCCTATGAAATCAAGCTAGCGAGTAACACTGAACAGATTCAGGTGAGTAACATGACTATGTCAAACCACAAAGATCACAAGACTTGCTCTAAAATGCATTTACTTATAATCAAATACATTATCAGCAATAAAATGACTTGACATAACAAGCACATATAAGCTAGAATGGACAAAAAAGTAACCCTCAAGGAAGTCCTCAAAATCCCTTTTGCCTACAGGTATCTGTCAATGATGTTGTGAAGGTCCCAACTTACTTGAATCAAGACTTCACCATTACAACCTCTGGCATGGCAGTAATTCTGAACATCAAAGAAATCAAATCTGAGATATTAGTCAGTCATCAAGGCTTTAAGATCAATCTACCATTCTCATACTTTAAAGGCAATACAGAAGGACAATGTGGTAAGTACAGCATGACGCCTTTCCAGCAATAAATGTAATCATGATAAATTAAATTTCAGGCAAAAACTTTCCCAGATAAAAAAAAATTGCTAAAAGGATGTCAATATTTTAGGTGTTTGTGACAATGATGCCACAAATGACTGCCGACGTCCTGATGGAACAATTGATCAGTCATGTGAGCAAATGGCAGCATTGTGGGCAGATTCCCCAGGATGTGAATCTCCACCACCACATCCTAGCGAACCCATTCCTACCTGCACAGCACAAATCTGTGAGGTCATGAAGAGCGAGTAAGGAAAAGCTTACAATTTTTTACCTCTTCCCCACAGGGGGATCACCTAAATTGGGCCGAAATTGCAAGCTAAACAAACTTACACCATAGGTTGAGCCAGTGTAACTGTATCCAGTTGAGTTCCCTCAGACCATTTAAAAAAAAACAACTTTATCCAATATTAGTCAGCCAAGTGGTTGTATTCACTGAACTAACAAGGTTGTATGTGCCAGTGTTATTTTATCCAGCCCATCCATATCAATCCAATTAGAATTCCTAAATACCAAAAGATAATGATCCAAGATACCCAAATAATGTCTGTTTCCAAACAACTCCTTTCTTCCCCATTGGTCCGCAAACATATAGTTGCACCCCAAACTCATGCCAATGGTTGAGCCAGTGTTTTTGTATCCAAGCCACTGAGACCACTCAAAGAAACTACAATTCTATTTGATACCAAATTAATGACTATATCAAACAAGCCATGAATCCGCAATTGGTCAGGGAGTTGACTCCTAAACTTAGCTTCTTCGAACCACGCAAACAAATTGCTATTAAATTTAATCCTAAGATAATGTCCATAATAAAACACCCCAGTTATCTACCATTGATCTATCAACAGACAGTTGCACCCCAATCTCATGCCAACAGTACAGCCAATGTTATTGTATCCACTCCATTCAAAGTGCTCAAACAAACTATTAGTACAAACCACTGAACGATGATATACTTCATTTTACGTTTCCTCCCTAACTTTTGTATTTCTTCCAGTTTGTTCAAGAGCTGCCATGACATCGTTCCCTATCAAAGTTACTATGAGGCATGTAAATATGATGTGTGCTACAAAAGAAATGATACCATGGCTTGCGCTAGTTTAGAGGCCTATGCACAGTTATGTGGTCAAAAGTCTATCTGTGTGGATTGGAGAGGCTTAGATGACCTCAACGGACAGTGTGGTAAGAATGCACCATAAACCCACCATAGCACATCTTTTATTCTGATTGCATCCTGAATCTCCTAATTGTCACCGGTTTATAGGATACAACTGTGGTGATCATAAGGTCTACCAGGCATGTGGGCCTAAAGTGGAAAAGACCTGCAGTACAAGGTAACAACTCTCTATCACATATCAATAGGTGGAGCTGTACTAATTTTTTTTAACTTCACGGCATTGTTAACATTGTGCTTGACCTACAATCAGATACAACGAGATGTTTGCGGACAATGATGATCAAACATTCATGGAAGGTTGTTTCTGTCCTGAAAACACATATCTACTTAGTTCAACAACCGATCAATGTACACCTACTTGTGGTAAGTATTACAACATTATTGACTTTTTCTGTATTTGTTACATTAATATCCCTTGAGATCAAACTGTTTTGTATTTCCTAAATGTAGACTGCATCGGCCCCGATGGATTACCAAGACAGGTTTGTCACTTACATTACACTTTCGAGGATTGTGACCCTAAATCTACTACTTAAAATACTTAAGATTGATAAATGTGTGTAAATACTAAAGCTAAATAATTACACTACTGCAAAACATCACTGAAATTGATAAAATGGCAGATATTACAGATGTTTTACTCATGTAACCACAGTATATCTTGCACTTGAATACAATCAGCTCATCAATTATAATCCCAACTCACATATAACTATTTTTAATTTAGCCTGGAGACTCGTGGGTTGTCAACTGTACAACATACAAGTGCTCAAGTGAGAGTTTTGGCGTTGTCCAAGAGCCTATGAACTGTCCAAAAATAAAACCCTGTCATGAAGGATACAAAAGCGTAATGAAAAACTGCTGTCCAACCTGTGGTGAGTATTCAAGTACAACAACAATCAGATAGCTAAACAGACTAAATTAAATAAATATGACCACAATCTGATTATGTTCAAGATTCATCAGAAACAAAAACAAAACCATTGACATTCATAATCATTTATGAAAAGGCAATAGCCAAGCAAGCCTTTTGTGTGTTTAATAGACGTCTAATGGATGTCTAAGCATAGATGTCTTGGTTAAAACAAGGCTAAATTTGTGCTGTTAATGGAAATCTTATAGACGTCTAATATTAGTCCAAAAATAGCCTAAAAAAGACAGAAATGAATGAATGTGAAATCTGCCTAATCTGTCTATTTAAAGACTATCTACTGTCTATTTGGACTTTTGTTAGACATCTATTAGATGTCTACTATACACACAGAGTGAAGTTTATTTATAAACTACTTTCGAGAGGATCACGTGCTTGTGGCTGTTCCCGCATTATCCAATTTATGATTCACCAATCAGACGATTCCTAAGCCACCATAAATACCCTAAGTTCCATATAACAGCCATCTTCGTTTTGAAGAATCCCCCCTTCCACCCCTACTCCTCCTCCTTTCCTAGATGGGTGGCATGGATGCCCAGTGGTTAGCACTGTTGCCTCACAGCAAGAACGTCACTGGCTCTAGTCCTTACCAAGCCAGCCGACGTTTCTGTGAGGAGTTTACATGTTCTCCCCGTGCTCACGAGGGTTTCCCCGGTTTCCTCCCACCGTCCAAAAACATGCAACTTAAGTTAATTGACTAATCGACACCATAGACATGCACCTAGTAAGTAGTTATGTCTTAAGAGCAATCACTATCTGTTCATTAGCTACTACAGTAGGGGAGTTCTTGAGATCTACCTGAGCTCAAACTCCCCTCTCATCTTGCAAAGGGGAGGGAGCCCCGGGCTCGAGGATCTTATGAGCTCAGGGCTCTCTCCCGGGACAGCATGCCAAACAAGCTTTATAATCAATCATCAGCTTAGTGTGAACTCTTGAAATTGCTTGGTGGGAGATAGCTCTATCTCTAAAACATGTCTTTAAGCCAAAAAGATGAGGGAAATGCTAGCCTATATAATCAGGCATTCCTTTATTTAGTGTTTCTTATTCAAAATCCTGTCTATAATTTATGGCACACATTATCTGAACATGTAACCACATGGAGTTAGAGCCACCCCTGTAAACTAGAGATGCTCAGATCAATCGGCCGGAGATTAGTATCGGCCGATAATCGCATTTTATGACTCGATCGGTACTCGGTAATCTGGCCGATCACATGAACCAATCGCAAGTGTTCATTTATGGGTTTACAAGCAGAGGAAGATCCATTTTAACTTCTTATGCATCAAATATGCACTCCAAACCTTTTTCTTGATTGAGACATGTTGAATTCTTCCATCATTTGCAGTGTTTCCAAATTGCATTGTTAGTCATTTTTCTTACCAATTTTTTTTATCTGTCTTATCTATTATTTTCTGTAAAGCTGCTTCAGACCGTGACGTGTCCACACTAAATGGTTATAAGAGACGTGCATAAGGGATTATACGCAACAGCCTTAAGAAAGGAGAGATTTCCAATTAAGTATAATACTTAGAGGGAAAATGTGCTTTATGCAATGGCAAAGTTATATAAAGCTTGAAGCATCAGAATCAGTATTCGGTATCGGCTCCAAAAATCCTGATCGGAGCATTCCTACTGTAAACATTCCAAAATGCAACAAAAAACATTTCACAATCATTTACATAAGCCTCTTTGCCCATTTAGTGTGTGATACCAGCCTGTGTCCAATGAAATGTGATGTGGGATATGAGCTTTCAGAAGAAATACCTAAAGACCGTTGCTGTCCACACTGTGGTAAGTCTAAAAAATGTACACTAGCAACATCAAACTCTACAAATAATAACAATTATATCCCTTTACAACTTTCGGGATTTACAGAGATTTAATGCAACACCCTTCTACCAAAGTTGCATAAATTGTTATAATAGTAGTTTAACTTACTAAAAGGATAGTTCACCCAGAAATTAAAAACAAATCCTCAAAATTTACTCACACTCAAGTAGTTCAAAACTTTTATGAATTTCTTTCTCTCTTGAGCACAAAACAAAATATTCTGTATAATGTTTGAAGGAACAAAAAACCCTATGGAAGTCAATGGCAGTTTTTTTAGCATTATTCAACAGAAGAAAGAAACTCATAGACAGGTTTGGAACAAGTGGAAGATGATTAAATTATTCATTTTGAGAGAACTATCCCTTAAGCAATCTCTGACAGTGTATATTTGTTCTGTCTAGTGCCTAAAGACGTTTGTGTGCACAATAACACAGAGTATCAGGTGAGTTGCTGGGTTCATACTAACTGGTAACACCAACAGTAAAAACGTTCTCTAATGATGGGTTTTTGTTTGTTTTTTTGTAGCCTGGTGTTAAAATCCCTACAGAGCCTTGTATGGAATGTCACTGTCATATGGATAAGGATAAAGATATGGATAAAGACATACATACTAAACTTCACACTGTGACTTGTGTTAAAAAAGTCTGTTCACCTTGCGCTGAGGTAATCATTTCGCTAACACTTTATTTTGATGGTCCATTTGAGTAATAGTAGACTGTCTGCTTAATATCTGTTGATACTGCTCCTTCAACAGACATTTAACTGACTACAAGAAACTTTGCAAGTACATGTCTTACACTAACCCCAACCTAACAGTCTGCTTATAATCTAAAGAGAATTAGTTGGTATGTAGATGCAATGTAACTTAAATTTAACAAACGAACCATCAAAATAAAGTGTGACCATCATTTCAACTAATGCTAGTGATTAAAATACATTGGGACTGATTTATATTCTGAATTCCAACAGTGTACGAACTAAGTAACTTAGTAACTTTTGAGTTCTGAAAAGTACATGTCTTCATAGGATTCTACATTTAATTTTTCCAAAAGATCCAGTAAAATTTGATTGACTCTTTTTGTGCTCCAAGGGCTTTGAGCTTGTGGAACAAGAAGGAGAGTGTTGTGGAACATGCAAGCAAAAGTCCTGCATTTATACAGCACCAGACAACACCACTCACACTCTCCTGGTACAAACCTTTCTTCAATTGGATACACCATTAAACCTTCTTGGTTTGTTCTTCAGTACTTATTATAGCCTATATCTCTCTTCATTTCTTTTAGACTGGAGAGGTGAAAAGTCATCACAAATGTGAGACTATTACCTGCCGTGAGGTTAATGGTGTGTTTGTGACAGAGAAGATCAAACCTAAATGCCCTGACTTTAATCCTGATGACTGTGAGGATGTAAGTAGTCTTTGATAAGATATTAACATTGACTCAATTTCCACTTCGTTTACTGTTATGTACTATTCATAAATAAGCATTCATTTAAATTCAATTTTCACCCAACCCAATTCTTAATTAATATCCTGTCAAATTACAGAATAAATTTGTAAACATATATGTTGAAAAATATACACAAATATATATTACATTACCAATAACTTATGAATACTTCAACAGTGTGTATGATTGTGGTTTAGTTACTTTCAACTGACGCTGAAATCTGTGACTGTTTTTACAGGGAACCGAGAGATTTGATGATGACGGATGTTGCAAGATCTGTAAGAATTTTTTTTGCTTATATACACTCACCGGCCACTTTAATAGTTACACCTTACTAGTACTGGGTTGAACCCCCTTTTGCCTTCAGAACTGCTTTAATCCTTCGTGGTGTAGATTCAACAAGGTACTGGAAATATTCCTCAGAGATTTTAGTCCATATTGATATGACAGCATCACGCAGTTGCTGCAGATTTGTCGGCTGCACATCCATGATGCGAATCTTCGTTCCACCACATCCCAAAGGTGCTCTATTGGATTTCCGGGGACTGTGAAGGCCATTTGAGTACAGTGAACTCATTGTCATGTTCAAGAAACCAGTCTGAGATGATTCGCGCTTTATGACATGGTGCGTTATCCTGCTGGAACTAGCCATCAGAAGATGGGTACACTGTGGTCATTAAGGGATGGACATGGTCAGCAACAATACTCAGGTAGGCTGTGGCGTTGACACAATTCTCAATTGGTACTACTGAGCCCAAAGTGTGTCAAGAAAATATCCCCCACACCATTACACCACCACCACCAGCCAGAACCGTTGATACAAGGCAAGATGGATTCATGCTTTCATGTTATTCACGCCAAATTCTGACCCTACCATCCGAATGTCGCAGCAGAAATCAAGTCTCATCAGACCAGGCAATGTTTTTCTAATTTTCTATTGTCCAATTTTGGTGAGTCTGTGTGAATTGTAGCCTCAGTTTCCTGTTCTTAGCTGACAGGAATGGCACCCGGTGTGGTCTTCTGCTGCTGTAGCCCATCCGCCTCAAGGTTCAATGTGTTGTGCGTTCAGAGGTTATTAAGGTGGTTATTTGAGTTACTGTTGCCTCTCTATCAGCTGGGACCAGTCTGGCCATTGTCCTCTGACCTCAAAAATGTAATTGGGTGATTAGAAATTTGTGTTAACGAGCAGTTGGACAAGTGTTCCTAATAAAGGGGCCGGTGAGTGTATGTATGTATATAATAGCTATTGACCACTACCACTAATGTTTTCCCAATTCTGTATTTCCTTAGGTAAGCCAAAGACCTGCATTGTTCTTAAAAACACCACACATGTGAATGCAAATGACTGCAAGTCCATCAGCCCTATAGAAGTGACGTCCTGCAGTGGTCACTGTGGCACCCAATCAATGTAAGGACACATGCACATCTAATAGCCACTTTATGGTGCTTTTTTGTCTAACCAAACACAAGTGTAAGTGGAGTCTGAAATGATTTTTACATTACAGAGAAAGTCAAAAATGCATTTGATGTTCATAGTGCTATAATTCGTACAGATTTCATAGTGTAAAAAAGATGAACTCAAATTCATTCGAATAGCCATTATAATCCAGCTACTTATCCAATTCTAAAGCATGCTATAGCTAGATTGGGTTTTATACTTTGATGTCTGAAATTGATTGGCTTGAAAGCATTTAGCATTCTCACACAGTGTCTCCTTTAAAGTTAATATGTAAGTTGTGTACATTTATTTTGTAATATTGGATCAAGTGAAGCTAATTAGAGCATGTTCATCTTGCACAGGTATTCAATGGAAAACAGCATCATGATGCACAGCTGTTCTTGCTGCCGAGAGGAGAAATTCGGCACTCGTCAAGTGAAGCTGAAGTGTGCCGATGGCAGAGAGATCGTCCACGACTATGTTTACATTGAGAGCTGCACATGCACTCCTACCAAGTGTGTTGATTAGAAGACATGAAGACTGGATAAAAAGCTGACCTTAATCAAAGCTTTTTCTTTGATTTGTACTAAATTACTTAAGAAAATAGTACTTGAAGTAATAATAATAGCAATGTGTGTGTATGCATGTGTGATCTAACAAAAAAACTTATTCATTCCTTTATCTTAGGGATATGGCTTTCACTTTAAATATAATGTAGAGTGTTTCAAATGTTTACTTCTGTTTTTTCAAGCTTTTTTCTATGCTATGATGTAATGAAATTTCTTAATATTTGTAATGGAATTAGGTGAATGATCAACTCAATAAAGAAGTCAACCAGCAAGTTTAATTTCAGTGCATTCCATTTCCCAAAATAAAGCATCAAAAACCATCTACTGTATAATAAAATCGGCGTAGCAGACATTTTAAAAGTGGGGGGACAGCTAAATAAGACTGAAAAGTTTACATTCATATAATTGGGTCATTATCACTATAAAGTGCCTTTGAGACATCAAAATCTTCAAAAAAATGTTTGAGTTTTTTGATTTAACCACATAGTTATTGTATTAATTAGACCTTAGGCTGTAAGAAATGAATGTTGGTCAAGCTCCTGCACTTTTTACAAACAATCTGCAAGCAGAAAAACAGTAAACAAACCTTAAATTGTGTCAACCCTGTCATGGACAAATTCAAAGTAGTATAAGTATATTTTCACTGCAGTGTGATTACAAAATGCATATTTTCAGAATACTAATGTGTCCCTTTACCAACCCAAGATTTTAGATTATGGAAAAAGTCTATTTATATTAATGAAATAATGGACAAAACATTTATTTCCCAATACAATTTGCAATCGTTGCATGTTCTTTTCAAAATAAAATATTTTGTCAAACTTTCAAACAAGATTAACTGGCCCTTATTGGTCAACTAAGAAATATCACAAGATTTTTTGCTGAGGTTATAAATAATTTGTTTATTTTCATAAAAAACAAGATGACATGGTGGACATTGGCATGACAGGGTGGACAAAGACTTTATTTCGTGAAATAACTATGGAGGAACATTTGAAAAACAACAGGTACAACAAGAAATATTAAAGGGTTAATATAAAAGGGTTGTAAAAGTTTTCAAGAATTTAACTTCTGTTTTCACTATTGCAAACCACTGAGCCATCATGCCATCTCTTCTGTTATCAATTAGGTTTTATAAATGTGCAAATTAATGGGAAAATAAACAATTATTGTCCTTCAAATTAAACTAAATTTGCTAATGAATGTAAATCTTTACGTTGTATATATTATTGGAGGAGTGAAGGGAATGTTGGAAGCAACTCAAGTTAACCTCTTTGTTTTAACCTCTGAAGAAAGGCAAAATGGGGATGCCAATGAGTACATGAGAGGGGCATTTACCACATCATGACAGTGTGGACAGCAATTTCACTGACAAGTGCAAAATGATTAATAATATTATGAAAACTAAATAAAAATTATTAAAATGACTTTTTTTTTGTCAAATAACTTGTTAAAAACAATAAGAAGATTTAAAAAACTTTTTAATTTTATCTAATTATTCTGCTTTTTAGACTCACTGAAGTTGGCTGAGCAGTGTGTGGGACATGACAAAATCACATCCATTCAATAAAAGAATATTTCAAAAACTGACAAAACATTTCAAAACACTTATAATTCTACCTGCATGTGTGTAAAGGTTTAATTAATTATACTAAAACATCAGAATTTCCTTATTTCACATTATGTTCATACAAGACTCTTGTGGGACATCAAAGGCACTTTATAGTGATAATGACCCAATTATTAATCACCTGTTTCTAAATGGTCTGACTCTAAAAGTGAGAGGGACGTATTCCCCCGTCCCCACGGTTGCTATGCCCCTGTGTATGATAGATTTTCTGATATAAGAATATGGTGTTGGCACTGAGGCATTAAAGACATTTAGGCTTTCTCAAGAAAGTACATTACAATACATTAATACATAACCTATGTGTTCAGTACAGCAAAACTTATGTAGCTATTATGCAGCACAAAATCTTAAATATGTTAGAAATGTCCACTAATATAATATATAATTGTGTAAGCTTAAATATATAAATGTGTAAGAATTTCTGAATGAATTTGGAGGCCATATTCTTTCTAATACTAACTCACCATAGATATATATGCTAACTCACCTGTCAAGAACTTTATCACCCACTCCTTTGCTGCAAAATTATTTTCTACGGCTCTTGTGTTCTGCTCATTCATTGTATAATATTGTATAATATTTAAATCCTCTATTTAATAAGCATATCATCACTTTAGTCTATGAAGCATACATAATCCGCCTGAGCATGAACACAATTTTACAAGTATTTGTTTCAGACTAATTGTGATTGGTCCATTCTAGCAAGCGGTGACAAATGTTACAGAAATCACACAATAATGTAAGCAAGAACAAATAGGCACAAGAGGTCATTTTAAATCATTTTAACCCTAATTATAATTTAAAGTAATACTAAGTAAGCTAAAAAAAATCAATAAACAATAAATTAAAAATTAAAACACACGTAAACATTAAAGTGGCGCTAGTCCCGGCCAATCATATGCCCGTACGTGACATCACGTTATAGGAAGTGATTCATGTTCATACTGGCGGGAGTTTCAGTTGTTATTAAACAAGCTAACAGCGTACTCACAGCGAAACCAAGCGACAGTCTAAAAGAAGATTTTAAAGCCAATTCTTCGTAAAAACACTAAACAGGCAAGTGTTTGATATTACAAAGACAGAATATATACTTCGTGAATTTAAAACGAAGCTGACAATGCGTGTTTGTTTACTTGTTTAACTACGTTACTCGCTGTAACGTTATATGAAGTTAATAATAACTTTTCCAAATATCACTTTTAAAAGGATAATGGTTTATGTTTCATATTCGTCATTGATGTTGAAACGTTATTTACCACATTTTATACGTAGCGTTCTTAACTGAGGTAAAGTTGGTTTTATATTCGCACATTCGTTCGTTTAACTGTCTCTATATTGTTTACCACGCTAATTTGTAGCATGTAAGTATGACTTCAAAACAACTGTAAACATGGTTGTGCTTTGATAGTCATTGGCTGCTAATATGATTTCCCAATTTAGAATTTGCAAAGAATACTTTTCTGAAATTATATTAATAAGGAGAATGTCTTATTATCCGAATATAAAACCAACTGTACCTTTATGCGTTCTTATATCTAGTAAGTTTAACTTATTTTCTATTGATATTAACGTTACTATATTTGTTGCAAATAAGTTACGTATTTACATAAAGTAGTCTATTTCATATTCACTTGCCACCAAATGATGCCTATCTAATAATAAATGTGTTACTCCATATATGTTCTATTTTTGCAAATGTATTACTTTTTATTTCCACATTATGAGTAGTTACTTACTAGAATTTGTTCATTTGTAACACCCCTGAGGTGTCAAATAGATATATAATTTAAACAGATAATGTTTGGAAATATATAAGCTATTCCAGCGTTATTGATGGGGCAATTGTAGTAAAAACTCAAAACATAAATTTACATAGAAAGTATATATTAACATTATATTGAAGCAACTGTTTATATTTTGAAATCAACTCCCCACAGAGTTAAGGGACCATAAAAATATCAATCTGTAAACATATTTTAGATTTTGAATGAGGAAAGTAAACATGCGTTATGTGACAAAGTTTGTGAGTTTACAGTATACAATATACGTTGTAGAAATTATGTGAATTAAACTGCACAACCCAAAAGAAACTGCTAATCAAAAGGATAAGAGTCGGCTCACTATAAAACAAAAATCATTTATGCATATGCATTTATGAGGGAAAATCTTTGTTATGGATGTGACACTTTTCCGTTATGGATGTGACGGATGTGAAATTGCCACTTGTGTGACATTGGTAAATCAAATATAATAATTTGAAAGCATTGACATTTTTGAGCATTTCTAAAGTACTGTAAAATACTTGCTTACTCAAAAAATGTAGAAATGGTTTCTCTATTTTGGTAAAAACTGTTTTTTTTTCTCATGGCAAGGTTGACATATGCATGGAATTGCTCATATATTAAATCATTTCAGTTAAGAATTAATTTCTGGCATTATTTAACATTTTAATATTCTATACATGTACAGTATGGCGAATTGCCAGTATATTTTATTTTTAAACAAGAGAAGTTTTTTTTTCTAGATTATAGAGAATACCGTTAACCCTAAGATAATATGTATGCAATAAAAGTAACAATGATGCAGATCAACTTCTCTTCTTCATGTTGTGGCCCTATTTACTTATCATGCATTTATTCATAGGTCTGTGTATATACAGTACAGTAGATGTCCAAGATGAAGGTTACAGTGGATTCGATATTATCATTATCTGAGAGTGATGATGGAGATGAGCTGCAGAAGCATCTCACTTTGTTGTCCGATGATCAGGTTTGTGCTTACTGTGTGTACTGTAGGATGAAGGTGAATGTAAGATCTCAATCAATCATATCACATACCACATGTAGGTAAAATATTTAAATTACTGAATGTGCATTGCGGTCATGACCTACAAATGTGTTTTTTGTCTAATGTCCATCTTCAGCTCACAACCATGCTTACTAATAGTGCTCTTAAAGGGAAGGATACAGGAATCCTGATCAAAGCCATATTTAAAGGTAATACAGTGTTAATTATAAAAATAATAATGAGTTTATTGTATATAGCACCTTTTTGGTGCTCAATGATTCTAATTCTACATGATTTTAAGGTGTACACCTCTGATACTCTTGTCAACTTTTGCTTGTGCATGTCTAATAATTATTATTAAAGATTGTTACTGTAAGTATATATTAATTGTTTTTTAAATTTCACTGTTCTTACCCAAAAATAGTCATAACCGTGAGTTGGAAAAGCGTAAAAAAATAACGACAATAAAACAATGTTAATGAAATAAATATTAAAAAAGAAAAAAAAATTATATATATATATATATATATATATATATATATATATATATATTAGTTTTAAAGCCCACAATTGCTAGAACAAAAAGAATTGTGACATAAAATCCCAATTATTATATAAATTTTTTATCCCATGGCAGAAAACAGGTACAATAATGGTTTTTACATAATATAAAGTACCACAAAGTAAAAAATTTACTCTTAAGATGCTTCAAGTACAGCTCTAATTCTTTAAGATGCTTCAAGTACAGCTGAATATCAACCTGTGTTTATGCATGTGTGATGTTAGGTTCACCAGTAAGTGTCTCTCATGGCGCGAACCGCAGACTACTTGTGTATAAGCACTGTATTCCATTGTGTGAGTCTGGAGACCTGCAGACAGAAGTGGCATCAGACATCATTGGCCTTCTGATGCTGGACGTGAGTTACTAACATTTAGTACACAAGTGAAAAATGATGTAATCAGTAGAATGAAGATTCAAACGCTACATCTAGAAGAATGATGTTATTAATTAAATTCTTACTTGGTTATTACAGTTAATATTTGTAGATGATGATCATTTGATGGTTAAATAACCTGATTTATATTCATACTATAGCTAGCTGTATAATATAGCTGTATAAAATAGTGTCTTCTATGTCATAGACACACAGTCTTCCTGGACCTGCATTAGCCACTTTAGCGTCTCTATATGTGGATGCTATCAAAGTGGGTGAGATGAACAGTGGGAGATCACTGGAACTCTTCCCTACAATCTTAACAGCTCTTTCCGCTACAGATGCATTGGCTTATGGGAAAGGTAAGTTGCTCTTTTGTTAAACTCAGTGTTTTGACACAAAAAGATATGGCAATAATTATATGAGCAATTCCAGCGTTATGGATGTGACATTTGCAGTAAAAACTCAAAACATAAATTCACACAGAAAGTATATGCTAACATTATATTGAAACTTCTGTTTATATTTTCCAAAACAACTGACCACAGAGTTTTGGAAGCAGAAAAATATCAATCTGTAAACATTTTTTATACTTTAAATGAGGATAATAAACATGCGTTATGGATGTGACAAAAAAAGTCTGTGCGTTTACAGTGTACAACAAACTTTGCAGAAATTCTGTCAATTAAACTGCACAACCCAAAAGAAATAATGCTAATCAAACAGATCTGAGTCGGCTCACTATAGAACAAAAATTATTGATTTTATTTTATTTGACATTTTTGCATGTATGAGGAAAAAGTGCCGTTTTGGATGTGACATCTCTCTGTTATGGATGTGACAGCTGTGAAATTGCCACTTGTGTGATTTTGGTAAAGTTAAATATAATAGTTTGAAACACTGACAGATACATTTATGAGTATTGTTAAAGTACTGTAAAATACTTGCTTACCCAAAAAATACCTGAAACGGTTTCCGTATTTTGGTGAAAACTTAATTTTCTTCATGGCAAGGTTGACATTTGCATGGAATTGCTCATATGCAAAAATGTTGTGTTATTAAGTTACATAATTTGGGGAAGTTCTTGAGTAGACATATATGTACGTTTTATTTTATTGCATTTTATTTTTTGGAAGAAAGTATATCAAAAATGATAACATAAAATTGGTCACCATTACAGAATCCTGAAAAACATGAAACCGCACTTAATTATTCTCAAAATCTGTAATTGGATATCTTTCTTGTTCTCCCCAAATTAGCATATTAGATCACATAAAGTATCAGTATATGGATTTCTGAAGATCATGAGACACCGAGGCCTTTTTATTTGATGTTACTGCATAATAGTGTACATATATTTTATTTTTTTCTCCAGGTGAGCTGACTGGAGATGAATACAAGAAGCAGCTGATTAACAGTCTTTGCTCTAGCAGGTGAAATTAGCATTTTAAGCATTTACACTTTAAGTCTTTCAAATATAAAGTGCTGTTTAATGGAAATAATTATTCTTTTCAACACATTTTTAAACATAACAGTTGTAATAACCAATGGTTGCACATTGTATATTTCTAGTTATGTTGTAAGATACTATTTTTTTGCTAAAAGTGCAATTTAAAGGTTAATTAGGTAATAGGCAAGTCATTAGAGAAATGTGGTTTGTTCAGTAGATCAAAATGTATTTTATTTTTATTTCTTAAGAAGGTTAATAATATTGACCTTAGCATTTTATTACATTTTTATTTAAGCTAAAAAAGGAATTTCCCCTAGAAGAAAAATATAATATAAAATAAATATAAAGATATAACAGGAAATACCTATAATAGCCAATAGTATCTGAATGCAGACATGGATTTGTAAGCTGAGACTGCATATGAGATGCAATGTCAGACACAATGCACTCAATGGAGCTAGACATCCCTGTGAGGGGTAGGGTTAGGTGTGCACATTAAAAAGCATTGCATGCAGCTCACCTTGCAACTGCACCAAGTCTGCATCCAGACCCCTCTCATAATAGCATAACCTCTTTAAAAATGCAAACCTCTTTACAAATCTCTTCTTTTCTCACAGATGGGACCCACAGTGTGTAATCCACCTTACAACCATGTTCAGGTATGTTAAAAAATTTACTGCCTAATTGTTCACTTTGCAAATTGGACACAGCATAACAACCTGTTTTTTTTTTGTGTGTCAGGGATGTTCCCTTATCAGCGGAGGAGCTTCAGTTTCTGATTGAGAAGATTTTGCGCATGTTCCTCAAGCTGGATCTACAGGAGATTCCCCCTCTGGTCTATCAGCTGCTGCTGCTGTCTGCTAAGGTCCGACATTAATTTATAACTTATAAATGTTTGTATTGCTTCAAAACGTGTGTCTATGTTCGGATTCATATTTTTGTCATCAACAGGGCTGTAAGAAGTTGGTTTTGGAGGGAATCATCAATTATTTCAAAAAGCAAGACCAGCTTCAGAAAGAGGAGCAGAGAAATGGAGAGTGCGTATCTAACACACTCAGTCGGTTTTTAATTTAACATTTGGATAATTATTATTTTTTTCAAATTTATTTTCTTGAACGTTTTTAGTGCAAAGACAAATCACAAATTTACATTGACTAATAAGATAATATCCATCATTCATATAATTTGAATTCTGACCCCAACGTGAAAAATTCTAATAATAAACAAAATAATAATATAAAAACATTTGGATTGTTTTATCTTTCTTCACATTTTAGGTGTGAAGATGTGGAGGTGCAGACCATCCCACAGGATCAGCTGCGGCATGTAGAAGGAACTGTGATCTTACACATCGTTTTTGCCATTCGTCTTGACCATGAGCTTGGAAGGGAGTTTTTTAAAAACCTTAAGGTAAACATTTATCGTAGTTGAACTCGTATAAACTTTTTTTTTTAAATATGAATATGCAAGCTGGTTGTCTTGTTCTGTAGGTGGCCCAGAGTGATCCGCTATGTCCGTTCAGTATCGCTCTGCTGCTCTCAGTGGCTCGCATACAACGATACGAGGAGCAGGTACGTCTGTTTCATTTTTCCTCTTAAAACCTAGTGACATGTCTACAAAGTAGGGCTGGGCAATACAGCTTAAAATGGACGTCTGTCTATGCATTCGAATAAGCTGATTTCCATACAAAAGGTGAAAATGTGAGCAGAGTTGTACTGTTTGTCTAAATTCACTTTATAAAACAGTAGGTGAAAATGACTAGACCGATTTCATCTGGTGTAATTCTGGCAAGCTTTTCAGATGGATATTTTACTGGCCCATGAGGTCACAGTAGAGGATTTCTGAATGGCAGTGAAGTTACGAACATGAAAGTAACAATATGGCAGATGTAGTACACACAGTTCTACTATATAGATTATTTATGGTCTGTTTTAGACCAAATGTTCAATTGGAGATTTCACATTTTGATGATATTTAACATTTGCTCTCATAACAGGGTTTCTGCAGGGTCTTAAAATGTCTTAAATCTCAAAATCCAAATTTTAGGCTAAATTTACTGAAATATTGTGTTGTAGGTCTTAAATCTTTTTTTAAACAGGTCTTAATTTTCCTTTGTTCATGTATTGGTACCGAATCTGGCCAAAACCCATACAATCACCAACAATAAACCTCAAACTTTTTATTTAAGAAGATAATTTTTAACTCTATTTATCATAATGGTTTAATTATTTTCCTTAAAATAACATTTGTTTAAAAGTGCTCCATGTATTTACTGCTGAGGACACCGACCTGGACAGATTGTTGTGCATAGATTTAGTTTATTATAGTTAAAAATTTCATTTTTTTTTTATTTTAAAGAAAGTTTAAGTTGGAAAAAATGTATGGATATAAGTAGAGCTTGCTTGTTTTTACACTATTTAAAATATTTTGCTAAGAAGTAAAATCTAAATTGTAATTTTTTTTATTATTAATGTAATATTTTATTATTACATGTATGAAATTACGTTTTTTTGATGGGGCAAATAAAAATCTTTTCCATCTGGGCCATTTGAAAAATTTCTTAGTGTTTAGCACTTTATGGGTCTAAGATTTCAGTCATAATGGTCTTAAAAATGTCTTAAAGTCTTAAATTTTACATCTGTGAAACCTGCAGAAACCCTGCATTAGTTGAAAAGTGCAATATATTACATAATAATGTGTTAAACCATGGTAGCAATTTGTTTAAACATGCTAACGGCATACTAAAAGATGCTAGCAGAGTGTTAGGAAATGTTATCCAAGTGTTTAAGCATGCTGAAGTATGATTTCAATTTGTAAAAATGTCTTAACAATTCATTAAAACATGCTAGAAATAGGCACCAGCAGCCTCACAGTTGTCACGATATTGAAATTTTTAACTTCGATACTTTACCTTAAAAAATATCGGTATTCGATACCATTTTCGATACTGCAAGACCCAAACCACACACACACAAAGTTAATAGTATACATTTTTTTATTATTAAAGATAAAGACTAGAAAATGAGAATGAGGTATATTTTACATCAACAAACATTTTGTGTCAGTGCGCTTGTTTTTAAAAGAAATCTTTGTGATTGTAACATTCAAAATGCCTATATTACCCATAACCCTTAGGTATTTGAGTTCTTGAAGGGTGCCATCACTAAAAATTTCAAGGATGATCAGATTCAGAACAGCTCAAAGTTTCTGCAGGATCTCCTGCCTCAGTGTAGCAGCGTCTCTGACATGATTCTGGACACTGTCAAAAACAGGTCGGGTTTAACTATTTTTTAAATTTGTTTATTTGCTTTTATTATCATTTTGTGTGACATTATGTGTTTATCTGCAGTGTGTTCGGCTGGGATCATGTCACTCAGGGTCTGGTGCAACTTGGATTTATCCTGATGGACTCATTTGGGCCTAAACCAGGACCATTTGGCAAGGTGACAGAAGGAACGTCAAGTACGGCTAAAGCGCCAATCCAGCTAGCATGTAAACTTGGTGGACAAGTTCTCCTTGAGAGCTTTAAGGTAGAGTACAAGCAGTCATGAATCCATAAATCATGCTCCAAATATGGGAAATTAAGCCTTTGTGTTTTCTTTTATGCACAGATGCATGAACCAATCAGAGGGGAGATATTAGAACAAGTCTTGAACCGATTGGTTACTAAAACAGCTTCTCCTGTCACCCATTTCATTGGTTAGAAAACATATTTATGCAGATTCATTCTAGCGAACGAATGAATGTTTTATTTACGTTTATCTGTTGTGTTCTTCTTGCCGCAGACCTTCTTTCCAGCATAGTGTTGTCTGCTCCCATGATACTCTTGGAATCTTCCTCTAAGGTCACAGAAACATTTGACCAGCTCTCTTATTTGCCTCTTGGTACAGTACAGGGGCTCCTCAAAGCGGTGCAGGTAACCTCATCTCAACCCTCATGAAATATGTGTTGGTGTCAGATGATCAAGCATATCTAATGATGATGTTTCCTCTCCTCAGCCCCTGCTTAAAGTGAGCATGTCAATGAAAGATGCCCTCATCCTGGTCCTCCGGAAGGCCATGTTCTCCAGGTAGAGTAAGGAAGAGTCTGTGCATCCACATATATTGAAAAACAAGTGTGCTAATGAATCTTCTCTCTCTCTCTCTCTGAAGTCATTTAGATGGCAGAAAGTCAGCAGTGGCGGGATTTCTGCTGCTGCTGAAGAACTTTCGTATTCTGGGGAGTTTAGCTTCTAGCCAGGCTAGTCAGGCTATTACATCAAGCCAGGTAAACTTTTGGTGTACTATTAATTTTTTTACTCCTAAGTAATTTTTTTGTCTTCACTAAATGCTGCAACAAAGCAACCAAATTAAAGGCAGTCGCAAATATTTTTTAATATTTTGATGCGCGTGTTTTTTTAATTTTTTGTCACACTATCATTAAATATTTGCATTTTTAAAATGTTTGGTTTTTTTTGTCAGTATCATTCATATTTGATTTTAACCGTCTCATTTCCCATATTTGTGGCCAAATTTATTTGGGCCAATTTTTTTTTATCATTAAAATTGTATTATGTAACAACAAAAAAAGAATTTTATTATTAAGTCATGAAATGTAATACCAAAGTCAAAGCATACATTTCTAATTCATTACTATTTACATTTAAGCCCGAAATTATTCAAACCCCTGGAAAGTTCTGACTTAAAATTACTTTTATTCAACCAGCAAGTTTTTTTTTTTGTCCAGAAATGTCACAGACTTCTCAAAGATGTACAAGAGGCATAATTGTGAAAAAAATATTTAGCTTTATTATATATATATATATATATATATCACACACACAGTTGAAGTCAGAATTATTAGCCCCCCTGTTTATTTTTTTCCCTAATTTCTGTTTAACAGAGAGAAGATTTTCTCAACACATTTCTAAACATAATAGTTTTAATAACTCATTTCTAATCACTGATTTATTTTATCTTTGCCATGATGACAGTAAATAATATTTGACTAGATACTTTTTAAGACACTTCTATACAGCTTAAAGTGACATTTAAAGGCTTAACTAGGTTAAATAGGTTAACTAGGCAGGTTAGGGTAATTAGGCAAGTTATTGTATAACGATGGTTTGTTCTGTAGACTATCAGAAAAAAAATTAGCTTAAAGGGGCTAATAGATTTGTCCCTAAAATGGTTTTTAAAAAATTAAAAACTGCTTTTATTCAAGCCGAAATAAAACAAATAAGACTTTCTCCTGAAGAAAAAGTATTATCAGACATACTGTGAAATTTTCCTTGCTCTGTTAAACATCATTTGGGAAATATTTAAAAAAAAAATTGAAAGGGGGGCTAATAATTCTGACTTCAACTGTGTGTGTGTGTATATACTGTATATATATTTAATTATTTATTTATTTATTTTCATAAAGCAGTATACATTCTATTAATAATTTATTCCATAATGTCACTACATAGTAACCTCACTTCAGGAGAATGTGTAAGTAGGACTGCAACTCATTCTCACCACAGGTGTTAGTTTAGTTTTTTTTTTATAACAAGGGCAATGCACATTAATCAACATTACTGTAAAATGTGTCAGAATAAGCCAAGAACGGCTATTTTTCATCTGTAGACCTGTCCCTGGACAGAATTTTAAAAAATCACACCTAAAAATAGAATTATAACACAAAATACACTGTCAATTATATAAATCTACAGGTCCAGGCGGATGTCCACTCTCGCTACAACACAGCTGCTAATGAAGCCTTCTGTCTGGAGATCCTGAGCAGTTTACGCCGCTGCCTCAACCAGCAGGCTGACGTTCGACTCATGCTTTATGAGGTTTGACCATCTCTTTTTTTTTTTTGCTGTTCTTAGTCATAGGGATCGGCGATATCTCATCTTCCCACAATAAATCACGACAAAACCTACAATCTTGGTCAGAAACGGCACAATACACAGAATAAAGAACTGGTCTGTGCAATAGACTACAGTAGATACAGTTTTGAATGTTTATGCGTGTTTACAATTGAAAAAGATGTACTTGCTTTAGTCCAAATTACCTTTTTAGTTTGCAAGTTTTTAGATTATTTTTGTGAACAGTCATGATTTTACATCACAGAATGAGAATGACTGTAATCATTTTATTGGATGATAAAGCCTACGTTGATTAGCATTGCATTAAAAATGTCATTTATCTTTCATAAAAATACCCAGGATGGCTTAAAGAACACAGAATAATTATATTAGATTTTTAAAACAAATTTGTGTTTATTATCTTCATGTTTGATCAGAATTGTCAGCTCTACATTTGTGGAGTTTATGCAGATATTACATTATCACGTAATGTTTTACATGTTTACATTTAGCAGAAGCTTTTATCCAAAGCGACTTACAAATGAGGATAAAAGAAGCACTTCAAGTCACCAGAGATCTGCAATATATAGATGCCATGACAAGTCTAAGTTACTGAAATGTTTGTAGGAAATGAGAGGATATGCATATGGAGAGGAAAGAGTGTGTCATCTACAGGTGGTTTGTCAAACCCACTCACTTGTGTAAAGCACACTCAGGATTGGACACTATTTTCCTAGAAACATGGAGTGTTTATAAAAAAAATGTTTGGTGCATATTGAGAGGAAAAGAGTGTTTTCATCCTGTGGTTTGTCAAGCCCACTTGTTCACCAAGCATGGGCTGGTATAAGTTTCTGATGGTATGATAACCTTGGATAAAAATATCACGGTTTCACAGTGTTGTAATTACTGCTCCAAAATATGTTCTGCTTTTAGATGTCTAGGTAAAAAAAGTACTTTTTTTCCCACTGAACACAATAAATTTTATTTTAAGCAATTAATAAACCTGTCAGGCTAAATAATTTAAATAAATCAATGACTTCTGCTGTCTTCATTAGTTTCAAAAAAACAGATTTCTTTACAACTTAAAAGGCGTTTATGGATATTTCCCTTATTTTATATATAAAGTAAGCCACTGCTCTGTTCAGGTCTGTAGCATGCTTAGATGCTGGTGCATAAGCGATTTGTTTTTTTAAAAACCTTACATGTATTGTAGCAACATTATAACAGAAAAAATTTTGGTTAATTTAAACCTTTGACTTTTGCAAACCACGGTAAATCTTGAAACCCGTTATCATTGCATGTCTATTCTGTACTTGTGTAAAGCACACTCAGGATTGCACAATGTTTTTCTAGAAACATGGAGTGTTTATATAAGATAGTGTCTAGTGCATAAGGAGAGGAAAAAACAGTTTTTTACGTGTGGTTTGTCGAGACAATTTCTGCGCTAAGCACAGGCTAGTATAAGTTTCTGATGGTATGATAACCTTGAATAAAAATGTCACGGTTGTGATTACTGCTCTAAAATATGTTCTTTTTTTAGATGTTAATGTAGAAGAACAAACTTTTTTCCCTATTGAACAGAATATGTTTTATTTTAAAAACATTTAAAATATTTTGGAATAGTAAACATGTCAGGCTAAATAAATCAGTGACTTCTGTTGTCTTCATTAGTTTCAAAAACACAGTAAATCTTGGTAAATCAAGGTTTTCTGTGAAGCCTTGGGTAAAAAAAAATCAGGGTGTTCTCTTTGATGATGGCTTGAGATTTGATAAACAGATTAACGCAGTGGTCAAATCCTGCTTTTTTTCAGCTTCGCCTTTTAAACAGTCAAAAAAAAAATTCATGCTTTCATTACTTTTAGATTGGACTACTGTATGCACTATATTTTGAGATCAGTCAGACAACTCTATCTCGCCTACAGTTAGTTCAAAATGCTGCTGCAAGTCTTTTTAACCGGTACCAAAAAATATCTTAAAAGTCTTACGCTCTTTGCACTGGTTGCCTGTGCGCTATCGTGCCACTTTTAAAATTCTTCTCTTGGTTTATAAATCACTAAATGACCCGTTGACTGAACATCAGCCTGGTCGGTCCCTTCGGTCATCTAACCAGAGACTTTTATGCATCCCAAAGTCAAGGCTGAAATGCAGGGGTGACCGGGCTTTCACATGTAGCTGGTCCTACCTTGTGGAATGCTCTGCCCCTCTGTATTAGGTCTATATCGTCTCTGTTTTTAATTGTAGGTTGAAAACATACCTTTTTGATTCGGCATTTTATCAGTGAGAATTGTTTGTTTTAGCTATAATAATTATCAGTGAGAATTGTTTATTTTAGCTATAATTTTATACCTTTCTCTTTGTAATTTGTATTGTTCAGCACATTGGTCAACCTTTGGTTGTGTTTAATAGTTCTATATAAATAACATTTACAGATTTCTTTTGAAAAGGCGTCTTTTTATATTTTCCTTTTTTGATATAAAGTAAGCCACTGCCCATTTCAGGTCTATAGCATGCTTAGATGTTGGTGTAAAAGCGATTTGTTTTTTTTGAAACCTTACATGTACTGTAGCAACAGTATAACAGAAAAAATGATTGGTTTTAAAACTTTGACTTCTGCAAACCGCGGTAAACCTTGAAACCTGTTATCATCCCATGTCTATTCTGTACTTGTGTAAAGCACACTCAGGATTGCACACTAATTTGCAGTTATTTCTCATTTAAGTTTTTTTATACTGTGCTTCAGAATATATATAAATCATGAAATGTTATTTAAAAGCTGCTCTTTTACTCCTGTAAAAATTCTTTTCAATAGGACTAAGCAGTGACCTTGAAACAGTTTTATATTTTTATATTTTTACATTTATATATTTTTATATCTAATTTCTAATTACACATTTTTTTTGTCTTTGCCATGATGACAGTACACAACATTTTACTGTTTATTTTGCAAAATACCAGTATTTAGCTTAAAGTGCAATTTAAAGGCCTAATTTGGTTAACTAAGCAAGTCATTGGACAACAGCGGTTTGTTCTGTTGCCATTTGTAATTCTTAATTGGGCTAATAATATAGTTATAATCAGTGTGCGAATTACAGGGGGGATTTGGGGAGGATTGAGCCTCCTAATAAATGCTTGATCCCCCCTGAAGGACGTCAAATCAAGACGTATGGGTGTTAGCCCTTTAATACTGATAAATCGTTCACTGTATTTTAAGTAATAATGTTACTATTTAAAATAATATTGTAGATACACATTTGACCAGTTGGCGTTTCTGTGTGGAGTTTGCATGTTCTCCCTGCGTTTGCGTGGGTTTCCTCCGGGTGCTCCGGTTTCCCCCACAGTCCAAAGACATGCAGTACAGGTGAATTGGATAGGCTAAATTGTCCATAGTGTATGAGTGTGAATGTGTGTGTGGAAGTTCCCAGAGATGGGTTGCGGCTGGAAGGGCATCCGCTGCGTAAAATCGTGCTGGATAAGTTGGCGGTTCATTCCGCTGTGGCAACCCCGCAAGGGACAAAGCCGACAAGAAAATGAATGAATGAATATACATTTGACCTTCACTATAACGGTTCATACCATTGTAAATGCATAACCATGCCAATCAGTCTGTGCCAGAAAAAATTAATTCAACAATCTGAAACTGGCAGATCTAGAGCACCAGACGTCGTAACTGTTCACAAGACTGTTTTCTTATAAAATAGGAAGGTAAAGTCAAATTAGATGTATAGTTTGACGTCTGAAAGATGTCAATCAGACGATACTGAACGTTAGAAATGGTGGTGGGCCGTTAACGCGAGACTCTTATCGCGCGATAAAAAAAATATAGCTGTTAATCTATTCTCAAAGTTGGATGAGAGCTGGGTCTTTTCTACGCAAGCTATGATGACTTTCACCTTGATAGTTTAGCGCGGATGTATACCTGACCGGTGAGCCGTCTGGGAAAGAAGTGCCCTTCTAAATCAAATCAGCAGGATGCTTGACTCTAACTGCAGTTGAGCAGTTTCACTTTAACTCACGAACATTTCATTCATGCCTTCGTGACAAACTAAGGTATAAGACGCAAATAAATGAGTAAGGACAGGTGAGAGTGTTATGGAATTTAATAACGCACGCCACATGAGAGGAAAAAAAACTTCTGCATTTCGCGATTTGTGTGTGTTTGTGTGTGTGTGTCTGTGCGGTCCTTTACTGACAGCCGCCTGTGTGGATCTTGTCGGAAAATATGGCGAAAAGTCCTACATGACAGTGATAGTTTGTCAGTATTGCCAATAATATCTGCATATTCCACGTCTCAATTCCATTTCTGTTTAGTTCAGTTCTGACTTTAGTAGCATTAAGTAATCAAAAATCGCTGTTTACATGGTAGACTCTTAATCAGAGTATTGTTTTAATCATATTAAAATCGTATTAAAGTATTGTTGCCCATGTAAACATACTCGATGCTTGACACACCGTCAGGGCTCTGTGAACTTGCCTTTGCGAAGCAGCATTTTCTGTATGTACGTACATCAAAAGAAAGTATGAAATCGCTGTTTGGAGTTTACGTAGGCCTACAGTTCAAAATTCATGTTTAACTGAATAAACAGTAAACACAAGTACATCTTATTGAACATCATTTATTTTCATCACCAATTATCATAGTAGAACAGTTTCTCAAGCAGTTTGTGATGCATTTTGGAAACAGGAGATGAGCCCCTGGTCTAATGCGTCACCTGGCTTGAGAAACCCGTTCTCAAAGACTGTTATTTGGGTAGCACACATATTCTGAATGCCTTCGGCAGAATTCAAATGAGCCATTTTAATCTAGATTAAAAAAATTAATCTATGCCCACCTATAGTTAGAATACACTAAATATCTATCAAAACACTGAAAACTTAAATATGTTTTATTAATAAATTAGATGTCATTTAAATAAATTAGGTCTATATCATCTCTGTCTGTTTTTCAAATGCAGGTTGAAAACATACCTTTTATGGCATTTTATCAGTCAGAATTGTTTGTTTTAGCTATAATAATTATCAGTATATAATTTTATACCTTTCTCTTTGTGATTTGTATTGTTCAGCACATAGGTCAACCTTTGGTTGTGTTTAATAGTGCTATATAAATAACATTGACATTGACAGATTTCTTCACAGCTTGAAAAGGCGTCTTTGGATTTTTTCCTTTTTTTATATAAAGTAAGCCACTGCCCTATTCAGGTCTATAGCATGCTTAGATGTTGGTGTAAAAGCGATTTGTTTTTTGAAACCTTACATGTACTGTAGCAACAGTATAACAGAAAAAATAATTTTTTAAAACTTTGACATCTGCAAACCGCGGTAAACCTTGAAACCTGTCATCGTTCCATCTCTATTCTGTACTTGTGTAATGCACACTCAGGATTGTACTTTGGATGTTTTCCTAGAAACATGGAGTATTTATAAGAAAGTGATTAGTGCATTTTTGACTTAAGAAAAGTATTAAATAAAACAATAATTATCTTTATATAGTTTCAAGTACTTATCACTCATGCCTATTTATTTCATTATTTAAAGGGTTTCCACGATGTCCTCCGTCGTAACTCTCAGCTGGCGAGTTCCATCACACAGACCCTCCTATCACAAGTGCGTATCTACTGCAATCCAATCAAGTTTGTTGTAACAATCTGCTGCCTCTAATCAGATTATTATATGTGTTTACCAGCTGAAGCGATACTTTGAACCCGAGCAAGACCTTCTACCGCCTGTGAAGCTGGAGTCATGTATCAGCGCTCAGGGAGATCAGGTCTTCCTTCAGGAGCCTCTGGTACTGATCTGATGCTTCAGTTATATTAATGTGCTGTATATGAACAGGTGTGAAGTCCAGGTCATGTGTGTTCCTCCAGGCTCATTTGCTGTGCTGTACGGTTCACTGTCTGCTGTGGAACCAGAACGTGAGGTCAGGTGGTAATGTGAGCGATGACGAGGATGATGAAGGTGATGAGGGTGGAGTGGAGAGTGAACTGCACGCCATGCTGGAGAGCATAACGAAGCGCATGATTAAGAGCGAACTGGAGGATTTTGAGTTGGTATGATATCGTTGATGTATTCGATTATGAAGGCTAGTGTTTAATAAGACTTTCTTTTTTTTATCGAGTATTACTTAAATTTAGCAAGGATGAATTAGAAAGTGAAGACATTTATAATCTTACAAAAGCTTTCTATTTCAAGTAAAAGCTGTTATTTTAAATGTTCTATTGATTTAAAAGCCCTGAAAAAATGAATCTCAGTTTCTGTTTTCCTATAATCTTATAATATTCCTATAATTTCCTATAATTATATGCACAGCCAAAAAATGAGGTTTGCTGTTTGTTCGAACTGCTTTTAGAAAAAGAGTTGAAACAACACAATTCTTGAGTTTATTTTGGGAAAACTTGAATTGTTTTATGTTTAATCAACTTCAATTTGTAAAAGCTAGTAAGTTAACTTAATTCCTATATGTTGTTTCAACACAAATCAATTGTATGGAACCCAGCATTTTTTTTACAGTGCAGTTATTCATTCATTCATTTTCCTTCAGCTTAGTCCCTTATACATTTGAAACCAGAAGTTTTCAAACACTCTAAAAAAAGGAAAATAACCAAAATAACCACAAGCTCAACAAGAAGGCTAATAATATAAAACAACCTGTCTCAGGATAAATGTGCTGAATTTTCGACGGGTTCCAGTGTTGGAGTGAAGAACAGCATCTACGCTGTGCTGGTGATGGGACTGAACGAGGTTCTGATGGAGTACAACTTCATCACTGCCAATTACAGGTGTGTGTTTGAGAATACTTTAAAATCAGGCATCGCATGCTAGATGTGTTTAACGTTGTCTGTTTCCCACACTGAGCAGTAAGAACCACTTTGAGGACGTTCTGGAGCTCTTCAAGCGTTACCTTAAGGTGTGTGAGATCCTGAGAGAGCGGGCTGGGAAGGGTCGTCACACGTCCAACAAAACTCCTCGCAGTCTCCTGTCACTGGGCTTTGTGTCTACACTGCTCACCGCTCTCTTCAGGTACGATACAGAATGTAATTACAGGAATATAGATTTGCATCATTCTGAAAGTAATGCTAGCGTAACTCTTTATGATTTCATGTATGCTCACTAAAATGTTTATTTGATAAAAAATGTTAAATATTTGTACAATTTTAAAATGACTGCTTTCTATTTGAATATTTTAAAATGTAGTTTAATTTCCATGCAAATCAAAGCAGTGTATGCAATTTAGGAAAGGGCGGGTCTCTACTGGTGGTTTGTCAAGCCCATTCACCTCTGTGGAGCGCACTTAGAATTACACACTGTTTTCCTAGAAGCGTGGAGTGTTTATAAGAAATTGTCTAGTGCATATGGAAAACAGTGTTTTCTATGTGTGGTTTGTCAATCCCACTTACCTGTGTGTAGAACACTCAGGGTTGCACAGTGTTTTCGCAGAAACATTGAGTGTTTATGTCCACAGTGTTTCTGTTAAGGGGATGTATGCTAGCATAACTCTTGTTATAATTTCCCGTTTGCTTACAAAGGCATTTATTTGACCAAAAATAAGTTAAATATTTTTTTAATTTTAAAATGACTGCTTTCGGTTTGTATATTATTCAATATTCATTCAATGCAAAGCTGAATTTCATCAGCCTTCAGTTTTTAGTGATACATGGTCTTTATATAATATGCTAATATGCTTTCTTACTTAAATATTTTCTTAAAATATATTTATTATCTGTTTTTAGTCCTGTCTCTGTAATTCTGTTGCACTGTAGAAGCTCTGTCACCAAAACAAATTCCTTGTATGTGTGAACATACCTGGTAATAAAGCTCATTCTGATTCTGATCACTATCAGTTTTGAAAATGGATTCACTTAATGTTAAAATGTGGGGTAAAATGACAAAAAAATGCATGGTTATATTTAGCAAGGACGCTTTAAATTGTAATTTATATTATAAAATATTTGTTTGATTGAAGTGATTTTCTTTCTTTCAACATTCGTTGATGTTTAAGCACCATAAAACCTGATAAATTGTTCTAATTAAAAATTTAGTGCCATATAAGCATATTAGAAAGGTTATTGTAGGATCATGTGACTGAATATTGGAGTAATGATGCTAAAAAATAGCTTTGAAATTAATTTCATATTAAAATATATTCAAATGTAAACAGGTTGTTTCTAAGGAAGTCAAGCGTTTTTAATTGTATTTAATGTCCTTTTTGAGTTTTAGTCTAGTGTACATTGCTTTGGGTGATTTTTAAAGTGCTTTATGAATAAAGATTCATTGATAAATTGTAATATTATTTCACAATATTAGTTTTTTTTCCAAGTGCTCTCTTAATTTTTTCGATAACTTAACAGTTACAACCCTCACAAATCTCTCATTTAGATTAATATTTTCTACAGGATGCTTTACAATATTATATTTGTGCATATACTGTACAGTAGATGTCAGTACTAAAGCTAATTCTGGAGCCTATCTAACAAAATAACTTAAGTTAACGCTCCAAAATTAGTACACAAATCCAAATTTATATGTTAAAAATTAAAAAAGCAAAATTCAAGAGAAAGAAAAAATGTATAAAATTTTGTTAAAATGTTTTAGTTTTTTCCCAATTATTCATATGAATTTAATTGTATTATCCGTCTATTTCTAAATATGTTTAGTGACTAAAATATTATTTTAATAAATATATCTGTTTAATAAATCTGTTTTGTTTAAATGCACCAAAATACATTGCCTATATTCACTGAGAAATGGATACAAATATTCATTTTCGAAATGGGGTGTACTCAGTTATGCTGAGCACTGTATACAGTTAAAGTCAGTATTGTTAGCCCCCCTAAATTATAAACCCCCCCTGTTTATTTTTTCCCCATTTTCTGTTTAACAGAGAGAAGATTTATTCAGCACATTTCTAAACATGATCGTTTTAATAACTCATCTCTAATAACTGATTTATTTTATCTTTGCCATGATGACAGTAAATAATATTTGACTAGATATTTTTCAAGACACTTCTATACAGCTTAAATGACATTTAAAGGCTTAACTAGGTTAATTAGGTTAACTAGGCAGGTTAGGGTAATTAGGCAAGTTATTGTATAACGATGGTCTGTTCTGTAGACTATCAAAACAAAAATATAGCTTAAAGGGGCTAATAATTTTGTCCTTTTAAAATGGTGTTTAATAAATTAAAAACTGTTTTTATTGTAGCCGAAATAAAACAAATACGACTTTCTGCAGAAGAAAAAATATTATCAGACATACTGTGAAAGTTTCCTTGCTCTGTTAACCATAATTTAGGAAATATTTAAAAAAGAAAAAAAAAATTCAAAGGGGGGCTAATAATTCTGACTTCAACTGTACATGCAGGATTATTGGCCTTATTTAGTGCATTACAGATTTTAAAAATGAAAGGTAGATCAAATGATCAATACATGTTATGATTATAAGTTTTCCTGATTTCTTTTCTAGGGACAGCACTCAGAGTCGTGAGGAGAGTCTGTCGGTGTTGCGCTCCAGTGGAGATTTCCTGCGCTACAGTGTGAGCGTCGCCCTTCAAAAAATCCAACAGCTGGAGGAGACGGGACACACCGATGGGCCAGAGGGGCAGAGTCCTGACAAAACCTTCCGCCATCTCTGTGACATCACCAGGTCTCAGATTTACATCATTAAGCTCCTCTCTACAGCTGTTTACGTTTAAGAAGCTGTTTCACTCAGATTTACTCCACTTTGGTTTGATTTCATACCAACTACATGCATGCAGTGTGCTAATGTGGCGCTATACCAATGTGCCATCCACCGTGGAGGATGCTGGGAAGAAGGAAAAGGGTCAAAGCGTCTCTTTACTATGTCTAGAGGGTTTACTGCGAGTCTTCACCACAGTACTACAGCGGTACCCCACACGAGTCAGCAACTTCCTGTCTTCTCTAGGTGAGCTTCTTCAAGTCAAAATATGTTAGTTGTGTCGATGCCAACAGCCTAGTGTTTAAAGGGCCACGAAACCCCCTGTCTCAGCAGGGTGTTTTCACACCTCTGTTTTGAAAAAAAGTCAGGTAGGTTGGGCGTGTCCAGCTCTGGGAGTGTGGGAGTGTCGGGGGAGGGAAAGAGGATAAGATTTGCATAGAAGGGAGTTTCCATTTGGGCACGCGCTAAGTTTCATAGGCAAAACAAACACAGAGAGGCTGATTTGATACCGCATGGCGAATGAGAGAAAAAAGAAAATCCTCCGCATTTCTCTGTAACTTATGTACTCGGTAGGTAGCGTCAGAAAGCCGTGTGTGTATAGACTATTCTGTCACAAAATGCAGCGAAAATCCTGAACGACGGGAATATTTTGTGTTAACATGTTTACACTCGGAGAGCAGCATTTGAACAAAGGGCACTGCACTGCAAACACTTACCAAATCTGTAGACAGACAATCAAACTGGAGCTGTGTCTTTTTATTAAAAGGAGACGAGCGGCAAATCCGGATTTCACCATTTCCAGATGAGAAAAAGCTCTCGGGTAAAAATGTTCCTTACAAACGCATTTCTGTCGCGTGTCGCGTGCACTGTAATCCACACGTGAGTCCAGCTGCTCTCTCATAGAGGGAAAATGAAAACAAAACCTTCGTTGCAACACCTACGACTCTTGTCTTGAAATTCTTGTACTTTCACTTGTTTTGGCAACACAACGTGGCGTCTCTCTGCCGTATGAACAGCGTGAACTGGTAAACAGTCTCCGGAGCGATCATGCATATTAATGAAGTTTCGCGTCATACACAATAGAGCGTGCTGATTGGTTTGAAGCACGTCTTTCTCATGAATTAATGCAGCACACTCACATACGTCAGAATGTTCTCGAAAAGACAGACAGCCACTCTCCACTCTGGATTTACCCCTATGTATCTCATGGCCGTGACGCAGCTTCAAAAATTCGTTTCAAGCCGGAAGAACGAATTTGCTCAAAATAACGCAAAAACATCCAATTTTCACTTTTTAGTGCAATATATGTGTCCTAATAGTGTTTATAGCAGCGTGGGACACATATATGACTGTCAACAGCTCAAAAAAAGTGTTTTGGTGTTTCGTGACCCTTTAAGTGCGCCACATATAGCGCCATGGTGCTCACAGTGACCTGAGTTCGATTCCCGGCTCGAGAGGTCCTTTGCCGACCCTTCCCCTCTCTCTGCTTTCAATACTTTCCTGTCTGCAACCTCTACTGTCCTTTCCAAATAAAGGTGAAAAAACCCTAAAAAATAATCATAAAAAAAAAAACATGTGTATATATATGTTAGTTGTGTGGTTATAAATAAGCTATTATGCTCCAAAATGTGCATTTAGAAGATACAAGCAGTCAAACTTAGTTCCTCACTTCTGCCTAATGTTTTTTAAAGAGCCCATATTACACATTAAAAATGGTCATATTTCGGTTTAATGGGTCTCCAACAAAATACTGATATGCATGCATGCTCAAATAACACTTTCATGGTCTTATAATATGAATTTATTTTTACCTAATTATCCCAGCGACTCCCATATGAATCGTTCAGCGATTCATTTGTTCCCAAACCCTCCTTAGTGCGAAGCTAATCTGCGCTGATTGGACCGATGTCAGCCTGTTGCGATTGGTCGACAGCGTTCAGCGCGAGACAGTAAAATGCCCAGCATGGTTTATCAAGCCCCCAGGTCGCCAACATTGGTATAGGATCCGATCGCAGGCGGACGCCTGAAACATGCTTACAGTAAACTTACTAACACCACAGTAAACAGTACCCGGTTCCCAACAGTGTTATTCAGACACCTCACCCCTGAAAGCAGTGCAGTTAAACACCAGCATATTGCTCTATTCTTAAATATGACACACATTCAGTTTTAATCCACACAGCAGCAAA
Organism: Danio kyathit; assembly: GCA_903798195.1. Taxonomy (NCBI): domain Eukaryota; kingdom Metazoa; phylum Chordata; class Actinopteri; order Cypriniformes; family Danionidae; genus Danio; species Danio kyathit. The sequence goes on from LR812543.1 coordinate 11,077,272, forward strand.
AGCTAAACTATTCTGCACCTTGACCGCTGCACGTGTGTAGGATCAGCTAACGGTGGCCATAACAAAGACAAACGGCAGTAAATCATGAGCTCACAAACACATTCAAATCCGTAAACAAAGCAGCACGCGTCGCGTTTTCAACGTGGCTTTAGACGCGATATGAGAGTATGAAGAGTTAACCTGATACAGTACAAGCAGTTACAAGTAACAAAACATCAGATCAAAAGAGCATTTCTATTTGCAATCATTGCTGTGGCACCTCTTGCCTGAAGTGTTGCATGTTCTCAGATCTTACCTGTACTCTGCTTTGCCCAACGATCACATCCCCAGCCAGGGGGTTGTAGCGCTCACCAGCGCTCCTCCTCTGTCCTCTGACAAGCTATCTCTGCGGGCTCCCATCGCGCTCACCCTGAGCCTTCATAAGCCTTTCCAGTGCTGCGCACCAGCTGAAGCCCAGTGTGCAGCAGCCTGCCTTTGTTTGACTGTGTGCCTAATAAACTGTCCTTATTTTGCCCACACCCCTGGTTTATTGTCTGTCCATTACAAGATGGAGGAAGAAACTAATCCATGAGCTGTGTACTGATAGATAGCCCATTGTAAGCGTGCAGATTGCTGAAGCAATCCTTTCCCTCACACTTCCAATAATATCCAGGTAAGCACAGGGTCATCATGACTCATGACTTCAGGATCTGTTTGTCTTTGCTGCTGTGTTAGTGGGCGGGGCCGCAGGTTTAAATTTGCACGTGCAACAATTATGTTTTGTATTCATGTCACGCCGAAACGGCTAAAGACTCGTTATCAAGACGATTCATTTAAACCACTGAGTCAACTTTTTTTTTTTTTTAGATGAATCAATAGTTTTAAAAACGGTCCACTTTCAGATTTAAGCCTTAGCTGGATATTTCACTTACCTTAGAGCTGTGTTACACACTACATGGAAGGTCATTTTCAAAAACCCATAATAGCGGCTCTTTAATGACATCACCAAGCACTTCAGCTTGTCATCAGATCTACTGACCAATCAAATGCAGTCTAGTATCTGAAGTGTCCCGCCTCTACTAGCCTGCAACTGAGATCAGTCATTAAAATAAAGTTTGTTACACATAATATATATGGTAAATGACACACACTGCACTATATAGTGAATAAACAATTCAGACAGTGTAAATAAGATCTTTATTGGGGGTGAAAAAAGTCTGGGTTTGCGTTTATATTACAGAAAATCTCCTTAAGCAGCGATGTAACATATTGAAACCCTTAGAATTATACTGCATAACTACACTGCATTTTAATGTTGAGAAACAGTTATAAAATACATAAGAGAAACAGACTCTGCCTTACTTTTATAGACAGTTTTTTTTAGTCCGATGTGCTTTAGCTCAATGACTGTTTTGCAGAGATCGTATATAAATTAAATGCTATTGACTTTTTTAACTGGGAGGAGCTACTCAATATACTCGTATTTCAGTTGACATTGTGTCACATCAACAAAAAGATGCACATTTCAAGACGCCTTTTATGGTGACTTCTAAATAAAAATATAATGTTATTCACATTTATCAAATCATTTTGTGGTAAAGATGTTTCAGGAGAAGGAGAGGGCGACAAATCTGATCTGACGGAGCAAACGGCTTTCTACATCCGCCAGTTTCAGGTACCATAATGCTAATTGATTCAACTCGATCAGTCCATTTCACAGAAATAATAAAAACACAGTGGCAGGTGTTGTAAGTGTATCTTTTGTGTACAGCGAGCACTGATGAACCAGCTCAGCGGCCCAGAAGAAGAGTTCAACAGTAAAGAAGCCCAGTTACTGGTCAGCATCCTCAGCGTTCTGTCACGACAGCTCAGTCCGTCCTCTCAGCAGGTACAACTACAGCTATTGCTCTGCTATTACACTCTCGACTATTGCAGAGTATTTTCAGTAATCTCATTGGTTTATTTATTTTTTGTGCAGTTTTTGCAAATGATCACCTGGACTGTGAAAATTTGTAAGGAAACCAACTTTGGTGAGTGATTAAAAAAAAAGCTAAATATGCACACAATGATTTCTGTTTCAAATAAATGATGTGGTTTTAAACCAGGAGTCTCAAACTACTGCAAATGACATCCAAAATGTAACAAGATATACAGTTGAAGTCAGAATTATTAGCCCCTCTTTGTTTTTTTTTCTTTTTATTTTAAATATTTCCTAATTGATGTTTAACAGAGCAAGGAAATTTTCACAGTATGTCTGATAACCTTTTTTCTTCAGGAGAAAGTCTAATTTGAATTATTTCGGCTAGAATAAAAGCAGTTTTTAATTTTTTAAACATCATTTTAGGGACAATATTATTAGCCCCTTTAAGCTATTTTTTTTTCGATAGTCTACAGCAGTGGTTCTCAACCGGGGGGGCGCGAGTTGATGGGAGAAAAAAAAAACTGGAAATTTTTTTTTTTTTTTGCAAATTTGTGATCTTTGTTCGGATTCATCAGCATACCTGTCAACCCTCCCGTTTTTCCCGGGATTCGACCATATTAGACCGTTCTATGCCGCTATCATTCCGTAACGGTATTTTTCCGTATTTCCTACCGTATTTTCAGTGTTTCTCTGAAGGGTGGCAAATAAACATTAAAGAGCAGAGCCTCCCTGTACGCAACCCATACCGCCCAACCACAAGGGGCCGCTCCTTGCTCTTAAATGTGAGGCTGTTCTGTGCTTTCGCTTTGTTTAGGCATAAAAACACAGACATAAATATAAAAACAGCGGGATTCCCTTTCCTTTTCATTACAGATGCCGTCTCCCCTTCATATGCAATCCTCAAAACAGTCATATAGCGGTACGTGACTATCAGCTGACGCGCTCCATAGTGATAAATAGACGCTGTTTCCCAAACGGATTCTGTACACGTAATTTGAAGCGGAGGCTGGGTTTTGGGTGCGTGTTAAACAGACATATACACATAATTAATGATAATAATATCTAAAGATGTCGATCTTGGTGGGGGTTTTTTTCAAACACAACTAATTTTGTCCTAATGAGCATAAAGTTATGAAAGCAATCGAATGCTTTCATTATGACGTCAGATGTGTGCATTTTTAAAGGGACACTGTTATTTAATGTAATCAACCAAAAAAATTAAATCTAAATAAATAAGAGATTCATTTGTTGCTCTTTAATCAGAATGTGTCAGTTATACCGTGAAGAAAAGGTTAACGAGATTTGATAACTTCATTCTATTTCATTATAATAGCTATTAATTTTATTAAGCTGAACTGTTTGCTAATGTATTTGCTGCTAATGTATACTATTTATTTTTCCTTTTGTAAATAATAATAATAAAACATATTACTGACCATTTAACTGTTTGTTTACAATGAAACAGCTCCAAATGAACATATTTAGTAATTTGGGGATTATTTTAAAGGGGGGTCGCGGTAATCCCTTATTATGGTGGGCATATCCCTTATTTTCACATCCCAATGTTGACAGGTATGTTCATCGGATCTATTTTTGCTACTAAAATAGACCAAAACAATCATTATTTCATCAAAAATATAAGTGACTTAATATTATTAACTTGTTTGTTGAAGTGTCATATGATATCAGTGTCACATTTTCAATCATGAGGTGATGGTAAATTAAGTGATGGTCGATTGTCAGCTCTCTCGATCGTCAGGTCGTTTGATGCATGTTGCTGAACTGTATTCAAATGTTATAAATATAAAAACACCACATTTTGAAATGTAACTGCAGTATGTCAGTTTAGTTTATTTGTGTGTGCTGCACTCATAGATTTTAGAAAACGCGCTCATTTGTTTGATTTCTCCTCGAGAAGCTGCACAAGCCTCAAAAGTTTAAGGTCCTTGCACCCTGACTGAGTCCGAAACTGTCGTATTCGTTTTTTCATATTCGTCATTTGGTGGCTCTCAGTTGTCAAAAACACCCCTCAAAATATTTGTTACGGATGCGAAAAATGCAGAAAACCGAACCATCCGAATTAACAAACGGAAGTTGCAGTCAGAATATAGGCTACAGTTAAAGCTTTCCTTTAGTTTTTGTGAAATGCACGCATGCATGCAGCCACGCACACACAAACATGTTTAAATACATTTATGTTGTTAATAAATAAATAACAATAAATTGTTGTAACAGCAATATCTCCAAGTTTAGTTTTTCACTGTAAAAATGTAATGATTTGCCAATGCAAAAAGAGTACCACTACCTTTTCCCCCCACTGATTATAACACAAACAAATCATCCTCCTGGCAACTTTTTTTTTTTTTGTCAAAAGCGACATCTCCCCAAAAGCCCAACTGCAATGAACCAGCTTTGGGGGGGCCCGGCTTGCAAAAGGTTGAGAACCCCTGGTCTACAGAACAAATCATCTGTATACAATAGCTTGCCTAATACCCTAACCTGTCTAGTTAACCTAATTAACCTAGTTAAGCCTTTAAAAGTCACTTTAAGCTGTCTTGAAAGATATCTAGTCAAATATTATTTACCGTCATCATGACAAAGATAAAAGAAATCAGTTATTAGAGATGAGTTATTAAAACTATTATGTTTAGAAATGTGCTGTAAAAATCTTCTCTCTGTTAAACAGAAAATGGGGAAAAAATAAACAGGGGGGCTAATAATTCAGGGGGCTAATAATTCTGACTTCAACTGTGTATTTTTGAACAATGATAGCAAGTCTCATATTTGTGTTGTGGTTTTGACCCCCCCTAACACCCGCTTCGTTATCAGTGTTATGAGCCAGTAATCAGCTGATAGATATGGTCCAGTAGGGTCCTTCTGTGCCTATTGGTAGGCTCAGAAGGCTGTTATCATCCATCCCCATGGTTAATCAGCTATACTAATAGAGAAGACTCCAGATCCAGATCTGTTTTTACATTACTGTGATGGTAGGGGTAGATGTTAATAAAATACAATTAATGGGAAATTTTATTAATAATATAAATAATTCTTGTTAACTTCCGGCCGCAGCAGTATGTGATCTATAGCTTATCAACCATGTGGATGGATGAACGCCCCTACTGGCCCAAATCGATCAGCTGATAACGTCCACTCAATTGAGTGATGAAATTCAAATCGGCTGTGCAAATATATCATTTCAGCATCGACATTGCAATGTGTGCATTCACAATAGTCACATTGCAGGACAGGCAATGTTGAGTTGGGATTATTATTGTTGATCAGCAATGAAAAATTTACAGTGTTTACATTTTACATTACATTCGATTATTCAATGGGGGCATGAAAAAATAGCAATATGCATGAGGTGGTGCTTCTCGTCAAGACGGATTGAACGTATATCGATGTTGCAATTCTAAGAAATATATGTGCTGTTGATAAAAGAAATACAACTTTCTGATGCATTTTTTCCTCTACATTTACAAATATCATGATCTATTGAGGATGGTTTTCTTGTGATATATCGCTGATATCATGATCTATCATTATCTGGGCAAAATATAATGACTATGGTATCTTATCTTATTACTGTACCTGAATATCTGACTATTTCACTTTTATCTTTGCTTTATCTTATTTGTTCTTGCAATTTTTTTGATTCACTCCTTTAAAGATTATTCCAAATCAAGCTTTTCAAGTCATCTGCTGAAATTGTATTCATATCGCTACATAAATCGCAGCAAAATAAAATATAGCAATGTCAGATTTTTCCAATATCGTGCAGCCCTATTATATATGCAGTTTAGTTTTACTTTCAGTTTCTCTCAGTGTTCGTTTGTCGAGAGCAACACACGTTATTCTTTCTGTGGCCCGTTTAAAAGTTGAAACCTTGGAAATATATGTTCGCAAGTGATCTATATTTGTAATTATTAAAGGGTGTTTCATAGTTTTGCTAATGTTTGATACAAATTGTCTCATTTAATAGTTTTTTCTCATGTGTGTATTAAAATTTGTATTTGACAAATTAAGATTTATTTAGATTTAACATACTGAACGTCATATATGCAACATATATTGCAAAATTATTCCATTTACATATGTATATTTTTACAACTGGCCTACAAAAATGTACATGTATGTTTAAATATATTAGCTATAATTAGGGCTGGGCGATATGGCAAAAACGCAATCTCGATAATTGTTTTCCATGTTGAACGATAACGATATATACATTTCGATATAAGTTGTTAAAGCTTCCAGATTTAAAAGAGTACCCCAACAATGGCTGAAGCCACAAAATGAGAAGGTCCATTAAATGGCATAACATATTTTCATCCGATACATTTTCAGTGGCTGAAAATTCGTGCATCTCTAATATCAACACACTTTTACATTGTTGCACGTTTCTGCTGTGTGATTGGCTCTTAGATCAATATAGAGTAAACAAGTCCAAAGCTTATCATTGTTATTGACATCAATTTTATCACGATTCGATATAATATCATTTATTGGCCCAGCCCTATCCATCCATCCATCCATCCATCCATCCATCCATCCATCCAGATAGATAGATAAACACGTCTAATAGCATGTTCAATAAGATAAAAATTCAGCTAATTTGAAATGATCTGTAAGTGAGCGGTCTAATAAAGCTGCTTTGTCTTTCAGAGGACATCGCTCTCACTAAGGGTTTGCTGTCTCTGCTGTTCAGCCTGTATGTCCTGCATAAGAGCCCAGTGTCTCTGCTGTGGGAGATGTGCCAGGACACACACAGCCAGCTGGGAGACATCGACCAGGTACTGTGGCCTATTCTAGCACTCCATAACTCATGCAGCACAAATGTAACACCCATCTAAATTTACATTTGATCTTACGCCGCCATCTTTGTTTCTGACCAGGACGTAGAGGTGGAGAAACAGTCTCATTTCGCCATCATCTGCATGAAAACAGCTGCCCCCACCACGGTAAGAACAGACATGCTTCAGAAATTCATTCATTCATTTTCCTTTGGCTTAGTCCAGGGGTGTCCAAACTCGGTCCTGGAGGGCCGGTGTCCTGGAGAGTTTAGCTCCAACCCTAATCAAACACACCTGAACCAGCTAATTAAGCTCTTATTAGATATACTAGAAACTTCCTAGCAGTTGTGTTGAAGCAAGTTGGATCTAAACTCAGCAGGACACTGGCCCTCCAGGACCGAGTTTGGACACCCCTGGCTTAGTCCCTTTTATTCATTAGGGGTGAATAAACGGCAACTTATCCAGCATATGTTTTACACAGCGGATGCTCTTCCAGCTGCAACCCAGTACTGGGAAACATCCATACACACTCTTTCACACACATACACTACGGCCAATTTAGTTTATCCAATTCACCTATAGCGCATGTGTTTGGACTGTGGAGGAAACCGGAGCACCCAAAGAAAACCCATGCGAACACGGGGAGAACATGCAAACTCCACACAGAAATGCTAACTGACCCAGCCAGGACTCGAACCAGTGACCTTGCTGTAAAGCAACAGTGCTAACCACTAAACTGTGCTGTGCACTTCAGAAATGAGAATTTTAACGTTTCAAACTTGTTGAAAATGCGTGTTGTTTCCTGTGTTTCTTCACAGCTTCAGGTCTTGTCTCAGGTTGGGAAGGTGTTGGATGAAGTGGACTGGCTGATCGCCAAGAAGAAAGCCCAGATAAGCTCAGACAGAAGTATTGCAGGTAACACACACCAAAAACCTCCAGTCTTGTCTTCTTTACTTACCTAATTATTTTTCTTGTTTTTAATCTAAATATCTCAACGTTCTTAATTCAAGAGCATTTTCTAGACAAGCAAAACATATGGTCCTTTTTTAAGAAATAATACGTTAAAATTAAGTGAGTTTTTCCTTAAAACAAGCAAAATAATCTGCTAATAGGGTAAAAAAACTAGGGGAAAAACTAGAATATTTTAAAAAACTAGTAGAATATTTTGCGTACCCTATTAGCAGATTATTTTGCTTGTTTTAAGGAAAAACTCACTTAATTTTAGCATATTATGTCTTAAAACAAGACAGTATCTTTTTGCTTGTCTAGAAAATGCTTCTTGATTTTAGAATGTTTAGATCAGGGGTGCCAAAACTCGGTCCTGGAGGGTTTACCTCTAACCCCAATCAGACACACCTGAGCCAGATAATCAAGCCTTTACTGTGTTTGCTAGAAACATCTTGGCAGGTGTTTTGGGGCAAGTTGGAGCTAAACTCTGCAGGACACCGAGTTTGGGCACCCCTGGTTTAGATATTTAAACTTAATAAAAAATGGTTACAAAAAGAGGCGTTCTGGATTCATAAATAAAAATCACTTACCCCAGGGGTGTCCAAACTCGGTCCTGGAGGGCCAGTGTCCTGCTGAGTTTAGCTCCAACTTGCTTCACACACCTGCCAGGAAGTTTCTAGTAAGAGCTTAATTAGCTGGTTCAGGTGCGTTTGATTGGGGTTGGAGCTAAACTCTCCAGGACACTGGCCCTCCAGGACCGAGTTTGGACACCCCTGACTCACACCAAAAGGAATAAACGAAGAAAATTGGATCTTTTTGTGTTTCTTTAATGTTTTATCTATAATATTGTGAATTATGGATTTTGAGTATATGATCAAACAAGTAATGATATGTAAATGTATTTTTAATGTTTTGGACTGTCAGAATTTCATTGTATTAACGAAGATATGAATAAGTGAATGATGATAATTTAGATATTATTTTCCTGTACAATAGAGATAATGCTTTCACAGGTGAAGGAAATATTTCTTGTGTTAACTATATTGAAACGAAAATGAGATTAGCTATTGAGTAGTCATCTAAATAATGATGTAATGTGATTTGATAGTGGAATAAGTGGGTGGAGGGAAAAGATTGTCACGCACTGAGGAAGGCATTGTGCCGAAACCTCTTTTTTGTATCTCCTAAGAATGTAAAATAAAGCTATATAAAGTAATTGTTTAATGAGTGCAAATAATGACCTTCTGAATAGATATTTGGACTAGAAACAAGACAAAAAATAATCTTAGCATTTTAGCAGTGTGCGTTTAAATAAGGGCTTACTCACACTATGCTATCCGAACCGTGCCCAGGCCCGTTTCCCGGATCGTTTGAGAAGTGTGAGTGCTCTGAATCGGGCTCAGGCACGGTACACTTGGGTGGCCCTGGCCCGGTTGAAAGAGGTGGGCCTGAGCGCGGTTCACTTGGGCTCTGGCGCAGTACGCTTACAGTGTGAGTGCAAGCGTGCCTAAGCCCGAAACTGAAAGCGAGACGTGACTTTTAAGGGACTGTTTCATATGGATTAATTAATTATCCGTACTGTTTAATGAACGCAAACTGTCGTAGATTATTAAAGACGCAAATCCCTCACTGCACGACAGCTGCGCCTTCAGCAAACTTCCTAATTCCTGCAGCACGAGGACTTTATGATTGTTTATGAGCGTCAAAAGTGGCTGATCTGTTCGGCGAAATATTTGACTGCATGTCACCACATATCAAACAACTTAAACGATATAACTAAAGATATCTCCACTGTGCTGAGCGAGAGCGCTTACTGAGGAGCGCGTCATCGATGACGGAAGCGCGCCCAGGCCTGAATGTAATGTGAGTGCGGGCCGTCGGGGGAGACGGGAGGGGGGACAAGCGTGCCTTGGCCCGGTTCAAGGCAACTGTACATAGTGTGAGTACGACCTAAGACTCTGGCCATCATTAAAGGCCCTGATACTCTGACAGGAAAGTTCAGTTTCTTGCTTCTTCAATCTACATTTATGCTGGCTCGGAGTGGTTAAGAAGAATATGTAAATGCATGCTGCTCATTTTCTTCTCAAAACAAATAAAACAACCTCTACAAGTTGGTATCTTAGTCAGTAAAGTGCCATTACAATTCTTTATAAAGCACTTAGATGAAAGCAAAGAGATAGACACTGTTTTCACTTTTAATACTGTAAGTGTTGCTTTCAATTAGAATTGTAGATTAATTTCTTACACAGCTCTTTAGGGTTTGTTTTTTTTCATGAATTGAACCTGAAATGATCCGAATGATTTCCAAGTCAAGGTAGGTGGAGCTTTAAAGCCACACCCCCATGGTCTAATGATGGTTAAAATGAGCTCACCAACTTTTTTGGAAATTTCGCTTTGGCAGGTTGTTCCAAACTTTGGCCTAATTTTTTTTTAGAAAGCCATACCAGTTCATTCTTCAGTATTGCTTAAAGCATTTATTTATTTTAAAATGTTTTAATGCTAAATGCCTATGTGTGTTTGTGCATTAGGAAATACCCAGCAGCCACTGGGCCAGCAGGACCCGATTGAGAAAGCAGTTACCATCCAGTTAGGCACACTGTTAACGGCTCTGCATGAGCTGGTTCAGACGGCTCTGCCCACAGGAGCCTGTACAGACACACTGATGAGAGAACTCAGTCGAACATACTGCATCCTGACCACACTTACCAAATACGTGAGTCTCAATCTCATTTACTACAGTAAAACCCCTCATTATCTTCTATTCACTCTACAGTTTGCTCTGTAATGGCTTGAGGAATGTTTACAGCAAACCTTGTTGAAGCACAACCGTTGCTTTATTTTGCAGTATATTCAGCTGTGTGCGACCCAACCTGGACAGCTTCCTGCACGTTTGGAGAAACTGGTAAGATATTTCTCAATCTTTATAGAGTGCAGAGGACAGCAAGAATAAAATGTATTGTAGAAGTGTGATGTTTTAGCATATATGATAATCATATACATCTATTTAGCCTAAAAGTATATTGTATAATCTCATATTTTGCAACTATGTGAAATCTCCCATTTAGCATCACAAATTTATTTAAAAATAAAACCACATATTTTGACCTGTACCTGTTAAAATATGCCAAAATAAGTTAACATCTATATATATATATATATATATATATATGTGTGTGTGTGTGTGTGTGTGTGTGTGTGTTTTCATTCATTCAGTCATTTCCATTCAGCTTAGTCTTTTTATTTTATTAACCGCCACTCATCCAGCATATGTTTTACGCAGCGGATGCTCTTCCAGCTGCAACCCAGTACTGGGAAACATCCATTCACACTCATACACTACGCCTAATTTAGTTTATTCAATTCACCTGTAGCACATGTGTTTGGACTGTGGGGGACAAGCACCCAGGGAAACCCATGCCAACACGGGGAGAACATGCAAACTCCTCACAGAAATGCCAACTGACCCAGTCGGGACTCAAACCAACGTCTTTCTTGCTGTGAGGCGACAGTGCTAACCACTGTGCCACCCCCATATATGTTTTTTAAAGGCTAAAAACATTTTGCTTTTAAATAGGTAATACATTGTGGTTTGAAAGATACTTGTTGTTCTAAATATGCCTGACAACATGTTTTTTTTGATTATATAAGCTGCACTGAATAATGTTTTTAGTGGATGTTGTCTAGAGATCATGGTTAACCTAAGATAGTCGTTATTCTTGCACAGAAAAAAAGTGTTTACGTTAATACACGTATTGCATTGATCTAACTATTTTTGAGAGAAAAAAAAATGTAAATTTAGATTCAACTAAATCTGACTCAAAAAACCTTATTTTTATGTCTTAATTTTGCATGGGTATGTTTGTGGGAATAGCAAAAAATACATTGATATTTTTTTTTTCTTTTTATGCCAAGAATCATTAGAATATACCGCCTTCTATGACAACATTGTCTAATTCCCACCTTAAATATCTCAAAACATAATTTTAGCTTAGCAATATGTATTTCTGAGAATTTAATTGACATATTTAAATGTGATTTTTAGCTTCTTTTTTTACCCTTAAGATTCCAGATTTTCAAATAGTTGTATCTAGACCTGTCACAGTAATCAATATATCAACTTATTGCACAACACATGGACACGACCTCAATCATTTTTGGTGATGCAAAATGTATCTAGCAACATTTTAGCTGATATCTACAGTTGAAGTCAGAATTATTAGCCCCCCTTTGATTTCTTTTTTAAATATTTCCCAAATGATGTTTTTAACAGAGCAAAGAAAAGAAAATTTCACAGTATGTCTGATAATATTTTTTTTTCTGGAGAAAGTCTAATTTGTTTTATTTTGGCAAGAATAAAAGCAGTTTTTAATATTTTTAAAAACATTTTAAGATAAAAATTATTAGCCCCTTTAAGCTATATTTTCTTCCGATAGTCTACAGAACAAACCATCATTATACAGTAACTTGCCTAATTACCCTAACCTGCCTATTTAACCTAGTTAAGCCTTTAAATGTCACTTTAAGCTGTATAGAAGTGTCTTGAAAAATATCTAGTCAAATATTATTTACTGTCATCATGACAAAGATAAAATAAATCAGTTATTAGAAATGAGTTATTAAAACTATTATGATTAGAAATGTGTTGAAACAAATCTCTGTTAAACCGAAATTGGGGAAAAAAATTAATAGGGGGGGCTAATAAATCTGACTTCAACTGTCTCTATTAGAGGTGTGAGTGTCTGTATGGTTAAAAAAAACACTATGGTATTATTTACTATAAATTACTATAGTATATTTTCATGCGTCTCTGACAACTGAAAGTAGAACTGGTAGCAGATATCACAACCTCTGTTACTTTTTACCTTTGCACTGTTTTGTTAATATGTATTATTTTTTATTTATTTAGGATATGCGTTTTCTGATTCCAATGCAATTGTTAAAATGACTAGAATGAAATATTCTTAAGGATAAAATATGATGTGTTCTTTGAAAGCGTACTTGTATTGTGACGATATTATTTTGTCATTCTGGCATTATATAATGAGTGGCTGAAAATGACAATAATATTATTCATCTCAGTATATTTTGGTACAATATATCGTACAACAAAAGATAGATATTATGACGGGCCTAATTGTATCTAAGCAAAATAGTCATTTTCTAACATAGAATACATCAATAGAAATCTTATTTATTCAGCTTCCAAATGATTTGTGGTCCAGTGTCACTAAATGAGTAAAATAACTGTGTGCAGGTGAAGCTGTCAGGATCTCACCTCACACCTCAGTGTTACTGCTTCATCACCTATGTGCAGGTGTGTGTCTAGAAATAGCCTGTATATATACACTTTAGGGTGTTTTTACATGAATTGACAAATAAAATGCTTGATGGCACAGAGTGGAGAGCTGACGGCAGGAGGGTCAGAAAAACTGAAGAAGAAGAAAAAAGAAGAGGAAGCAGTCGCAGCCGCTTCTGTGAGAACACACACTTTCAATTTATTACCTGAGACTAAACTAAATGCGTCTTTTTTTTTTTTTTTTTTTTAAATCCATATAACTTAACGTAAAAAATATTTTGATTTCCAGGCTAAAGTTCTGCGTGAGACTAAAGCCATCCCAAACCTGATTTTCAACATTGAACAGTATGAGAAGTTTCTTATTCTCCTGTCCAAGAAGTCCAAGGTAAATCAAGCTTTTGCCTGTATATTCCCAGCATACACAACAGCAGATGGAACACAAACCTGAAGGCACTTGTTTGGATGTTTTCAGGTCAATCTGATGCAGTACATGAAGCTGAGCACTTCCAGAGACTTCCGCATCAATGCAGCCACACTGGAGGCTGCGTTACAGGAACAGGAGCAGGACCAAAGCCAGCAGGTGAGTCTATCTAAACATCTGCATCTCCAGACACACCTGCAGGAGTTCAGTCGCTTTCAGTGTTTCTATTCTTCTTTCTTTAGACTGAAGCTTCTCAGAGTCAAGCACCAAAGAAAAAGAGGAGGAAGAAGTGAGAGGAGAAGCTTTCAGTCATTGTTTTGCACCTCCCCCCATCCTATTTGTTCATTTCTAGGTGAGATTGCACTAAGGAGAGCCGTTTATGCCACAGATGTTATTTTGACCTTGGAGCTTGTCGTTTTTCTTTGGTCAGAGAGCCTTTGGTGATCTCTATGATCTGATAAATGTCCAGCGCCTCCCCTGTGGATTATAAAAACATCATCAGCTTTTAGTTTCACACTGATGGTATATAAAGACTGAACGCCTCATTTAGCTCTTAATATTGTGGCCTTTTAGACTCGAGTTCTTAATGTTCACTGAATGCTGCTATACTCTATCTTAATAAACAAATACCCACATGTCATCTGGTGAATTCCTTAAACATCTCAAATGTTTGTTCATAAAAACAGCAGAGAACATCTAGCAGAGAACAACAAACCACACAAGTGAAAAATCTAGATGGGTTTTTCCCCTTTAATACCAAAATAGTCCAATATGTGATGAGGAATTTTAAGCTTTACAAATTTCAGAAAAAGTGCTTTGCAAAGTGATTCACTGGCTGTGTTCCACTCCACTTTTAGACATGAACTCTTCCCTTCACTTGTTGCCTCAGAGGAATCCCCGCCACCATTTTAAAGTGCGTTCCACTATTTCAAATGAACGAGGGAAGCTAAAATTGGCTACATTTCTAATCCATATTTTTATGCCCTTCACTCTCTACCTTCCCTCCGATGCACATCATTGATTACATTACACAAGTGCTGGCGGAACATCTGAATGGGTTAAAATGGAATGCCCTAAACCACAGGTGTCAAAGCCAGTTCCTGGAGGGCTGCAGCTCTGCGGTTTAGTTCCAACCCCAGTTAAACACAGCTGATTAAACTAATTGAGTGCTTTATGCTTGTTTGTTACCTACAGGTAGGTGTGTTGAAGCAGGGCTGGAACTAAACTCTGCAGGCCTCCGATCCTCAAGAAATTGACTTTGACACGCCTGGCCTAAACCCTTGAGCACTTGGGAGCCACATTGCATTCTGGGACATATAGGTGCTGGACATATAAAGCCAAGTCGCTCCTTTGGTCAAAATCGAGGGTATGTCCTTGTAAGCTTTCCTTGTTCACTTGATAAAGTGGAGCACAATTCAAAATGGTGTTGGGCAGGGGTGTCCAAACTCAGTCTTGAAGGGCCAGTGTCCTGCTGAGTTTAGCTCCAACTCAACGTATCTGCCAGAAAGTTTCTAGTATATCTGGCTTGATTATTTGGTTCAGGTGTGTTTGATTAGGGTTGGAGGTAAATTATCCAGAACACTGGCCCTCCAGGACACCCCTGGTGTTGGGGAAGAAGGGAAGTTCACGAGCGTGTGTCTTAAAGTGGAGTGGAACTATGGCTATGGTCAAGATCGAGGGTATGTCGAAGGGAGTAAGTCAACTTCATATGTCCAAGAATGCAATGTGATTTTTGATATCTCAACATGGTAGTTCACAAGGGTTTAGGGCACAGGTGTCAAAATCAGTTCTGAAGGGCCACAGCTTTGCACAGTTTATCTTTAGCTTCAATTAAACACAACTGGTCAAATTAATTGAGTCCTTCAGGCTTTGAAATTAACAGGTAAGTGTGTTGAAGCAGGGCTGGAACCAAACTGTGTTGAGCTGCAGCCCTCCAGGAACTGAGTTTGACACCCCTGGTTTAGGGCATTCCATTTAAACCCATCCAGATGTTCCCCCATGAGTGGACACTTGTGTGACAAACACACACACACACAAAACCAACATTCAAAACACCATATGCTATGGACACCTGGGCCCGGTTTTTCAAAAGTAATCCACTAGGATTTTGGATAACGGATTGGATCAAATCTTGAAAATGGGTTTTTCAAAAGAAAATACGGATTACATAATTAGACTAGATCACGTAATTCAATCTTGGTTTTGATCCGGATCAAACCTTTAGTTTGGGTTTTTCAAAAAATCTGGATTAAACTGATCCCATCAGAAGGGTGGACTCAGCATGGATTTCATGCCCGAAATGTAATGAAACCTTTAAAAATGTATCAAATAATACTATATTTGGATCATGCAGTATCTTACAAGATATCCTATTTATTCATATTGTATTTTGTTAATCTGTCAGGCTACAGTGATTAGGTTGGCTTTAACGTATTCAGCCTTTCAGTACAAGCCTACAGCAAAGCCTCATAAAATAATCCCCCAAACAGCAGTCAAAATTGACCAAAAACAATACATTTTATTCTGTCACTAATTGATATATATATATTCATCACAATGGAAAATGTTTTAGTTTTTAGAATATTTATTAGTGATGCATGCAATGATTACAGAATAACCAAAAAAATGCAAAGAATGGCACTCACTGATTTTTGAAATGCAAAACAAACCCTAATCAGAAATAGTGTCTAACTATTGCGTCCCTTGTTGCACGTCCTGCTGGCTCCTTCTGGCAGAGGAACAACTGACTCTGACCAAACTGCAGCAAACCAAGGCCAGACTTAAGATCCGCTTCCTAAAGGCTACACTCAGACAAGCTGCTCTCTCCACATCAGATGAGGAAGTCTGAAATTATTGTGGAGTTTTTGACATTAAGTTTTTTTAATTTTTTTATTCAATACATCTATATTTGAAACTTGTTATAAATATCCTCAGTGTACAGTGTTTGTGTAGTAGGTCTCAGATGAGCGGACTGCTGGAAGAGGATGCACTGTTGCCAACTATTTTCAATGAAAAGGTGCTAAGCTTTGCTCGAAAAGTCGCTAGATTACGTCAATTTGCATATTACTGATGTCATCACGTTCTACAGTTTCTGTTTGTTTAACAGCCTATGGTTAATCAACGGGTATTTATATTTGCACTACGCTTTATGTAAGCATGTCACTTTAACCAAATTTATTGCTGTTTGAATAAAGTGCATCAATATTGATGTGTAGTTAATTTGCAGTAATCTC
Source organism: Danio kyathit (assembly GCA_903798195.1). Taxonomy (NCBI): domain Eukaryota; kingdom Metazoa; phylum Chordata; class Actinopteri; order Cypriniformes; family Danionidae; genus Danio; species Danio kyathit. Next base: position 11,093,863 of record LR812543.1, read on the forward strand.
AGACGTAATAAACTACTAAACCAAAGTTCCAAAACTTTCACTAAAACATCTGTGATTGTGAACAAGAAAAGAATATAAGGTCAAATTAAATAATTAAAATAAAGGAGAAGCAGATCGGTTTGACTGTACAAGTGAAATACCTCACACTCCCTGTGCTAAATCATTTACCGCCGGTACGCAGAGAAGTGCTCTGCTCTCAGGCTGCAGGTGAGAGAGACTGCTGTAGGAGGACTGACTGGGCCGCCTGTCAGTGCTCTGAGGCAGGGGAGGGGCCGACGGCATCACCCGCAGCTCGTTGAGAAGAGTAGGCACGGTACAGTGCGGACCCATGATAGTCTATAAAAATCTCCAGTAACACAAAGTCGCTAGATTTGTCGCTAGTCGCTTTTTTGAAAATTTGTCGCTAGGGGGTCTCAAAAGTCGCTAAATTGGCAACACAGAGGATGGGGTGGGTTTTTTTTTTTTTTTTTAAATGTGCGTTTTCATTTTAAATAAAAATAAACATATATTGCCCCCAAACTGGCTATTTTTACTTGCTCTATACATATCTATAGTTTTACATTGTGATTTCCTATCCTGTTTGAGCACTGGTTATCCAGATTTGGTGATCCTGAAAAGTTCCTATCCGAATCAGATTGATCCAATCCGATGTTGCTTTGAAAAACTGGCCCAAAAAGTAAGCTGGATTACGTGATCACGGATCGCAAAAAAAGGATTACTAAATCCAGATCAATTTTATCTGGATTAAACCTTTTGAAAAACCGGGCCCTGCTCGCTAAAACTGCAAATGCAACAAAATCTTGCAAAACATGGATGAAAACTGACCTCTTCAAATGTTAAATTGAAAGAAAAACTTATTAAATGCATTGTCATTAAATTGATTTTGAAGTCTTATATTATTTCTTTGAATGTCAGCTCTGCTAAGCAGGCCAAAAAGAGACATTAAAATTAATCAAAAGTGGTCAAATCAGACACTAGCAACATGTACCTAATAAAGTGTCCACTGGTGTATATCTTGACTATTTTTAGCTCTCTGTCTTGCTTTACTCTTACCTTGTGGTAGCCCATATCTGCGCTCAACTCCGGCAGGACTGGATGGCGTCCTGCAATCCATGGTCACCTCTTTTCTTAAACACTTATCAATGTCCACCGCGCTGAAGAAGGCCACTGACTGCGGCAGATCCATCATTCCCAGTTTAAACGCAAACATGCACCTGAAAAGAGGCACACAGTATATGTATTAGTCTGCAGACTTCAGTGAACATTACATACAGCTGAAGTCAAGATTATTATCCCTTTTATTTTTTAAATATTTCCCAAATGATGTTTAACAGAGCAAGGATATTTCCACAGTATGTCTGATAATATTTTTTCTGCTGGAGAAAGTCTTATTTGTTTTATTTCGGCTAGAATAAAAGCAGCTTTTAATTTTTTTAATACCATTTTAAGGTCAATATTTTAAGCCCCCTTAAGCTCTATTTTATTTTTGTTACACAATGACTTGCCTAATTACTCTAACTTGCCTAATTAACCTAGTTAAGCCTTTAAATGTCACTTTAAGCTGAATACTAGAGTCTTGAAAAATATCTAGCAAAATATTATGCATGGTCATCATGGCAAAGATAAATCAGAAATGAGTTATTAAAACTATTATGTGTTGAAAAAAAAAAAAAATCTTTCCCTTAAACAGAAATCGGGGAATAAAATATACAGGGGGGCTAATAATTCTGATGAATGTATGAATTTGAGGCTGTTGTTGACCTGGTGAGCAGGTTGGTGATCTGGAGGGCCAGTGCGGCTCTATATCGGTCTTCACTGGTCACCAGATAGCGAACTTCATCATGAATGCTGATGCAGAAGCGTCCATCGATGTCATGCTCCTCGAAGAGCCAGCGCATAGAGACCAGCATCAGATGGAGATAATCCACCGCAGAGCTTTGGACCACCCAGTTCACTCTGCTGGTGATGAACTACAGCACAACACAAGGCTCGTCAGGTAAACAGACACTTTAATCACACAATCACATTTCTAGAAAATAAGTCATATGGCAAAATGAAGAATTAAAGGTGCAGGATGCAAGTTTGACACCCAGTGGTTGAACTAGGTATTTCATTCCTGGATCAAATCAAACACAAGTGCAGGTTGCCAGACTGAGGACCAACAGGAGTGTGCCATCGAGTCTAAATGCTGATTTAAGGCTGATTAAAACTGTTCTAAATAAAAGCAATTGCACACGACGGAAGGAATATTTTACATATTAAAGGAGTTTTTGTCCTAACCAACACCTCGAATTTATATATTATAGAGAGGGCTTCTATTTCTTGCAACTGAACAACAGAAAACAATGACAATGATCACCTCAGGTAAACCTCATGTGCTTTATTCAGTGTTAAATGCTAATAATGCGAGTTTGAAGGGCATTTTACATGGCATTTATTGCCATACTACTGAAAGCAGCAGCAGATAGTTCACCTCAGATAAACCATTTGAACTTTAGAACTAAACACATATGAGTGATTCAGCATGTACATTTAATGATGTTAAAGAGGGTTAATATGTATTAATTAGATTATAAACCTTACCATTTCGTGAGTGAGTGCATATTCTGTGCTTCTGAATGGCTGTATTTAAATTTCTGTCGTGTTTCGTCAGGTGAAAACAGTCAAATTGCTTATCACTGCAAATCTCTTCACGTAGCGTGTTGTTAGGACACGGGGTAACAATCTAACCTGCTCACCTAATGCTTACGCTCTTACTACTATAGTAGTAACTACTCTCCACTGGAGGACTCATTTCGGTTTCAGACGCATGTTCTGGGAGCCGTCCTGACTGAATGAATGAATGAACTACACGGTTTTCCAGCAAGGCAACACGGGGTGCTGAAATATAATTGGCTAAACTGGCATTGGGTGGGTTAAATGACCAAAGCAAAGACTGATGTTCCGGCACTTAACAGAACATTTTCAAAGCAGAATATCTCAGATAAACAAGAATGTTCACTCAGCATGTTTCTTAAATATCTGCAAACTTATTATGGCATTTTTAGAAAAGTCAAAAACTTACAGCATCTTTAATTAGAAATTAGTTTACAAGCCACATTTTCATATTTCATTTAGAGGAAATAATGTAAATGCAATACAGGTCACAATGTATTTTTTATATCAATGTAAGTCACTTTGTAGCCATTTAAAACATTAACTATGATTCTGCAGGGAAATCTTCACCAATCTTATATGTTTTATACAAGCTGTCTTGTTTAGGCATTTAGGGTTTAGACAAATCGCAGGAAAATGCCTTAATATTTTATTGATCATATTTAATTTATTCAATCCTCATTTAAGTTTTTAATCAGTCTATTGTGAAGACAACATGTTAAGGTGTTTCTTTTATGTCACTATATCAATGTGTCTACATTTAAATTACATTCATTCATGTTCAGCTTAGTTCCTTTATTAATCTGGGGTCGCCACAGCGGAATTAACCACTAACTTATCCAGCATACACTAAAAAATGCAGGGTTCCACATAATTACTCATAAGATCCTCGAGCCTGGGGCTCCCTCCCGTTTGCAAGGCGAAAGAGGAGTTTGAGCTCAGGTAGATCTCGAGAACTCCCCTGCTGTAGTAGCTAATGAACAGATAGTGATTGCTCTTAAGAGATAACTACTTACTAGGAGCACGTCTATAGTGCCGATTTGGATTAATTAACTTAAGATGCATGTTTTTGGACGGTGGGAGGAAACTGGGGAACCCGGGGGAAACTCAAGCGAGCACGGGGAGAACGTGTAAACGCCGCACGGAAACGTCAGCTGGCTTGGTAAGGACTAGAACCAGTGACGTTCTTGCTGTGACCACCACTGGGCCACCGTGCCACCCATCTAGGAAAGGAGGAGGAGTAGGGATTCTTCAAAACGAAGACGGCTGTTATATGGAACTTAGAGTATTTATAGTAGCTTAGGAATCGTCTGATTGGTGAATCATAAATTGAATAATGCAGGACCAGCCACAAGCAATCATAAGCACGTGATCCTCTCGAAATTAGTTTATAAATAAACTTCACTTAGAGAATTTATTCTACAAAACATTTAGTGTGTTTTTAGGTTATTAGTATGCTGCATAATGGAATGATTAAAAATCCTGAAGTTCTCCTGTGAAACCCCTTTTTGCAATTCTTAATTCAATATTCAGATTTTTGAGCTATAAATGCAAATTGGCACATATTTAATGAAATAATTAGCATATTTAAACATTTTCGAAAACAAAATATTTAATGATAAATAGTTTACAGAGAAAGTACGATGACAATAGTTATTTATTATAATATGAGCTCAGTTTGCAGTGTTCAGCTGCAGTCATCATGTGTATAATGGTGTCTCACCTCTAGGTCTGTCACGATAAGGAATTTTTGTTGTGCGATATATTGTCACAGAAATTGTTGCGATAAGTGATATTATTGTCATTTTGAGATCATTTTTACGCCACTGATTATATAACGGCGTGATAATCCAATCCGTAAACACTTTAAAATACTTATCATTTTTAAGGTTATTTACATTCTATAATTTGATATTAAAGTCCTATCATAAACACTATTAAATGTCCTATTAGGTAAATGTCCAATTCTAAACTTTGACACTGGGAAGACAGAATGTAAATGTCATTGTAAAATTGCTTTAACGTCATTTGTGAATTTGTAAATATATATTGCAACTGCAAAAAATATTGACATACTTTATCCTGCAAAAAGTATTGCAGGATAAGTCGATATACTGATTATTGTGACAGCCCTACACACCTCCTCCTGAACCGCAGACGGCTCCAGAGCTCTGGAAATCCTGCAGTTCAGTACTGGAGTGGCTGGTTTGTCCGAATGAGCGATGCTTTCTAGTTTATTGAACATGTGTGACTCTGTCCCGTCCGTCCACACTCGTCCCGCAGTCAGATTCCACTTGTTCTTGCTCCCTCTTGTGGTGCTTAAAGGAAAACACAAGAGTATCATGCAGTTGTATACTGTACAGCACAGACCTGTATACTGTAAACAGTGTTCAGCAAATACAAGTACACCACTTGCAAATCTCTCATTTAAACGAATATTTTCTATCGGAAGCTTTACAATATTATATTTGTGCACATACATTAGATTAGTCAGTACTGAAACCAAATCTGGAGCTGATCTAACAAAATAACTTACGATAACAGTCCAAATTTAATACACCCAAATTTATTCATTCATTTTCTTTTCGCCTTAGTCCCTTTATTAATCCGGGGTCGCCACAGCGGAATGAACCGCTAACTTATCCAGCATATGTTTTACGCAGCGGATGCCCTTCCAGCTGCAACCCATCTATGGGAAACACCCAAATTTATGTTAGAGAAAAATATTTTTAAAAGGAGCAAAAATCAAGAGAAACAAAAAAGTATATAAAATTTTGTAGTTTCCCAATATTTCACACAAATTAAAATGTATTATCTTTCTATTTCTAAAGATGTTCGGTGATTAAACTATTAGTTTAATAAATATATTTTCATTTTATAAACCTGTTTTGTTCAAATGCACCCAAATAAGTGACTTGTACTCACTGAGAAAAGGAAAAAAAATATTCATCTTCAAAATGGGGTGTACTCAATTATATTGAGCACTGTATATGAGGATGTGATGTAGGTGATCAACACACCTTTGAGAAGCCACTTTAGAAATCTTCCGCAGATCCTGCAGTGAGACGGAGCCATCCTCAGCTCTTTCTACATTCACATTCAACTTCTGCAGCAGCCATTCCCCTTCCTCAGACAGGTGATACCTGCACATATTCAATTCATTAATACAGTGCGTTCACTGATATTCCTTCATTCATTTTCTTTTCGGCTTAGTCCCTTTATTAACCAACTTATGGGGCATATGTTATTACACAGTGGATGCCCTTCCAGCCGAAAGAATAAATTACGTGGTTGTTTTCAGCGACAGGCTTCAGCCACTGTTTAAACTCGTCTTTCTCCAACCAGGAGTATGCAAATGTACATTTTCCCATTTTTCCGTCTATTTCGCTCTATGGTTTCACTACATGTGGAGAGCGTCACATCACCTTCCCACGTTTGTTGCAAATTACGTGAGTTCACCCGGATGGAGGAGCTTGGCCGGATGTGCCAGGCCCGAATCAATCACATGGATCGAGCATGCCGTTGTTAAAATTAGGAGAAATCTAAATATATTTATGCTTTTTTGGAGTCAACGCTTTAACAAAATTTAAGACCTCGTAAAAATGCGATTAAGAATTTTTAGTACCTTTTAAGGGCCTTAATTTTCTCATAATTGATTTATCAACTTTTGATACTTTTCAAGACCCCGCGGACACCCTGCTATAGCGCATGTCTTCGGACTGTAGAAGAAACCAGAGCACCCAGAGAAAATCCACACGAACACAGGGAGAACATGCAAACTCCACACAGAAACGCCAACTGACCCAGTCGGGGCTCGAACCAGCGACCTTCTTGCTGTGAGGCGACAGTGCTACCCACTGTGCCACCGTGTCGCCCGCATTGAATAATATAAACATTAGAAAAAAAATTAACTACAAAGATAGTTTGGTACACATATAATATTAATAATTATAATTCTTAAATTAAGCTTATTATATTTGATTGATATTAATAGCAAATACAATGAATAATATTAGAAGTATAATTAATATTACATGACAATTAGAATATATGTTTTTAGGTTTCAGCTTTAAATTTGATGTTATATCAAAAAAGATTATTAGCGTATGATTAAAATATATAACCTGTCTGATAAAATACCATAATATTAATAAAATCACAATGTTTATACAATTTAAGTAGCATTGTAATATAATCATATTAATAAATATAATTTTTAAAAATATTCAAATATATACTTAAAAGTATTTAAAAATCATTTAAAATTATGACTCTATACTTCTTACATCATATTTACATATTTATTTATTGAAATTATTTAAGTCTATTAATATATGCTTTTAAATATTGCAAATATAAATCATTAATATTGAGCTATTATCACTATATTCCATTTTTAATGTTACAATGTATAATTAAAATTAAATATATTAAGTAGAATAAAATTATTTAAACTGTTCTTGAATATTACTAATTTACTATCCTTTAACAACATAAATCACTAACCCATTTGACTTATTTCACCTTTCACTGTTGCTCTACATTTCAAGTTCACACTTGAAAATTATTTGTGACATATGAATGTGTGTGATATATTTTTTCAAGATAAGCTCCATTAAAAACAGTGAAAAACGTCTCACCTGTAAACTGGGCAAATGTTCTGTTTTTTGCTTACCTGCGCAGTCCTTTGGTGAGGGCGTACATCTGCCGAGCTTTCCCAGCGGCCTCATGTTGGCTGAGTCTGTGGTTGAACTGCATGAGCAGTCGCTCTGCAAACGGCTGACCGGCTCCATAAATGCGCCCATAGTTGAAGACCTTGGCATGTTCACGACTGATGCCCACAGCATGTGCAGTGCGGCTGTGCAGATCTGTGCCCTGACTCTTCTTTCCCTGCAGCGTCATCCAGCCGAACGCTGTGCAGCCTGCAAAACAGACTGAATCAATGCACTGCTTTAAACTGATTAAAGGCCCTGTGAAATCAAAATAAAACATTTTAAATGTTAGTTTCAGTCTGTTAGTTTTAAGGATATCTATAAGCAAGTAGTGTGCTCCAAAAAATTAGCGTTTATAAAATATAAAACTGATATAAACATTCAAAAGCTTGCAGCTTGTCACTTCTGCATAAATGGATCAATGATTTTTTTTTCACGTCACCCTCATACTTCAGTTTCTCATCAAATCTTCTGACCAATCAAATGCTCTCTAGTGTCTGACATGCCCCGCCCCCTTAATGACACTTCTCATTTGCTGCGCTTGAGCTCAACCACTCTCACTGGCAGAGCTGTGATATAAACGAAGCACTATTGGTTGTTTTTTTTAAAGGGGAGGAGCTACTCTATGTCCCGCCCTCTATTTCATGTTTCAGTTGAGATTATGTCAAACATTGAATAAAAAAAATGCACATTTCAGCACACTTCGCGGGACCTTTAAATATTTTGATAAAACCAAGAAGCCAAAACATTTTAAGATGGAAACCGCGGTGGAGAATAACAAAGTAAAAGATGTAAAAACTAATCAGATTTTAAGAGTGAAGTTTTTTATGAACTAATTTCGAGAGGATCACGTGCTTATGATTGCTTGCGGCTGGTCCGGCATTAATCAATTTATGATTCACCAATCAGACGATACCTAAGCCACTATAAATACTCTAAGTTCCATATAACAGCCATCTTCATATTGAAGAATCCCTACTCCTCCTCCTTTCCTAGATGGGTGGCACAGTAGCCCAGTGGTGGTCACAGCAAGAACGTCACTGGTTCTAGTCCTTACCAAGCCAGCTGACGTTTCTGTACGGATTTTACACGTTCTCCCGTGCTCACTTGGGTTTCCCCCGGGTTCCTCCCTCCGTCCAAAAACATGCAACTTAAGTTAATTGACTAATCCATATCGGCACCATAGACATGCTCCTATTAAGTAGTTATCTCTTAAGAGCAATCACTATCTGTTCATTAGCTACTACAACAGGGGAGTTCTCGAGATCTACCTAAGCTCAAACTCCCCTCTCGCCTTGCAAACGGGATCCCCGGGCTCGAGGATCTTATGAGCTCAAGGTTCTCACCCAGGACAGCATGCCAAACAAGCTTTATAATCAATCATCAGCTAAGTGTGAACTCTTGAAACTAAAAGTAAGAAAATGTTGTAACGGAGGGAATAAAAATCTATCTTTTAAAAATAGCTGACTGACAACCATTTTTTTTTTTAATCTACTTTTCCTCTCGCAGTGCAATGTTCAGGAATCAGCATCCGGAGTACCGTGCATTCCTGCAAAGTGCGCTTCTCCCAGCATAGCAGCGATCCAGAGCTCCTGAGAGTCCACGTCTGCTCCAACTAGATGATAAGCAGGAGGAACCTGAACCATAGCTTTCAGCTCACTGCCCACACGGTCCTTCTGCAAACACACACACAAAATAAACAAACAACTTAAAAACTCCAAACGCACACACAAAACAAAACACACAGACACAAAGATAAAAAACTAACACACAAATACATGCACGCACACACACACACAAACAACCAACCCAAAAAAAAAAAGAAAACAAGCACACACACAACAAACCAAAACACACAGAAAGCAAACACTTACACACAAAATAAACACACAGAAAAATCAAACACACACACACCAAACAAAAACAAATACAAAACAAACACACACACACCTCACAAAATAAAACCAACACACAACAAACACTACAGAGTCAACATTACGGAAGCTAATATCCACCACATTAGACAAAACAATTTGTGGTAAATTTATGGTTACATTTTTTATCTATGGTAAAATTATGACAAAACTCAAAATGATTAAAAAATCTAAATAAGATGTTCATGGTTGAAAATTTGATATGACACATAACTTTAACAAGTCGTAACAAGAAATTTTTTTTCATCTCTGAGGCATCTTCATTTTGGACTTTCACTTAAATCATAAGTGTAATGTAGAGATATTATTACAATTTAAAACTGGAACACGCGTTTGTCATTCGTAAAATGTCATTCATTTCAGTATTACAGTGGAGATTTTCTTTTCCAAAAATCATCATTACTCCAGTCTCTGAACCTTCAGAAATATTAAACTGACTTGGCATCACAGGATTAATTTGCATTTAAAAATATAGTAAATTAAATATCTATAAAAAAAAATTATATATATATACCCTTCTGTTTTTCCCCCCCCCAAATTTCTGTTTAACGGAGAGATTTTTTTTCAGCACATTTCTAAACATAATAGTTTTAATAACTCATTTGTAATAACTGATTTATTTTATCTTTGTCATGATGACAGTAAATAATATTTGACTAGATATTTTTCAAGACACTTCTATACAGCTTAAAGTGACATTTAAAGGCTTAACTAGGTTAATTAGGTTTAAATAGGCAGGTTTAGGGTAATTAGGCAAAGTTATTGTATAATGATGGTTGTTCTGTAGACTATCGAAAAAAATATAGCCTAAGGGGGCTAATAATTTTGACCGATTTTTATTCAAGCCGAAATAAAAACAAATAAGACTTTCTCCTGAATGAAAAATATTATCAGACATACTGTGAAAATTCCTTGCTCTGTTAAACATCATTGGCAAATATTTAAAAAGAAAAAAAATTCAAAGGGGGGCTAATAATTCTGACTTCAACTGTACATTAAAAAATAATTCACAAATACAGTGCTCAGCAAATACAAGTACACCCCTCACAAATCTTTTTTAAATTCATATTTTTAATAGGAAGCTATACAATATTATATTTGTGCATTTACATTAGATTAACCATTACTGAAGCCAAATCTGGAGCTGATCTAACAAAATAACTTATGATAACGCTCCAAAAACTAGTACACCTGAATTTATATGTTATAGAAAAACATTAAATACAAATAAAAAAAGAGGTAAAATAATATTGTTTAATAATATTGTATAAGTAAAAAATATTGAAAAATTTAGTTGAAATTTTTTGCAACATTTTGCTTGAATTTAATTGTATTATCTTTCAATTTCTGAATATGTTTGGTGACTAAAATATTATTTTAATAAATATATCTGTTTAATAAATCTGTTTTGTTTAAATGCACCAAAATACATTGCCTATATTCACTGAGAAATGGATACAAATATTAATTTTCAAAATGGGGTGTACTCAATTATGCTGAGAACTGAATTATTTTATAGCAAATGATTTCAGTCTTAGACAGCATAAGAGACATTTCCCCCCAAAATATCCAGCACTGTATGCAATAAAAGTACAAAATTAATTAACTGAAATATTTACAAACCAGTCATTGACCATGTTTGTCGTACCCGAGCATTACTTGCAGTCAGCCATGTTGGCTCTACAGCTCTGCGGGTGACCGTTCCTGCTGGGATGACCTGTGGTAAAATGGCCCCACACTGTCCTTCCTCGTCATAATCCTGATGTCTGATGAAGGAGAAGAGAGAAGGTCAGACACGCTGTGACGTTCTCAATCAAACACACCAGAAGATGAACATACAGTCATGAACATACAGTCTGACGGAGCGTGGCAGTTCTGCTCTGCGGAGCCACACCACCATCTGAGAGCTGCAAAAACAAGACCAAACATCAGCAAAGCATTCAAAACACAGTCTTATTTTACACTGACTAGAAGGCTGAATTAAAGGGGTAGTTCACACAAAAATGCTTACCCTCATTTGAACAAACCCAGTTTGAGTTACTTTCTTTTCTAATTTTACTATTTTTTTCCCACTGTAAAAGTCAATGAGTGCCAGCAACCAGTAGTGGTGTAACAAAATCTCACATAATGATTTGGATCACATAATGGTTTTTTAGTCACGGATCGATCCATTTTTTGGATCAGCCAAAAAGAGGAGGAGACAAATGTCATTTACTTTCCATTTAATACAAAAACAGTACTGCAGACACTTTTGGTTTTAACAAACCTGTTTTAAAAATAAAATAAAGAAATAATTGACTGAATAAAGATAAATTGTAAAATATTCAGTACTGTGAAATATTCACTGTTACTACTACTGTTGCTGATGACGCTAAATGTAGAAATCTAACATTATAATTTGTACAACCCATATTTAATCTTAGTCTCATTTTCAATAAATGATTGAGTTCTCCACTCATAAAACTTCACGTTTCATTGCTAGATGATCATTTTTGCAGAATTCAGTGGCATATTTTTGATGGCTGCTTGTCGCCACCTACTGGTTAAATAATGTAATTGCTGCCTACAACTTTCTTTTTTGAGCATCAAGTTAAATGCAAACGATGGTGATGTTAATCTACCATAAACATCAGTGGTTTTATCTAAACTATAAACTGTTATCCCAGTACTTCTGTTATTTGACTGATTGTCTCGTTCTTGATTTTTGCGCTTTTCAAACACAGATTGCATTGATGCAGGCTAAACAAGCGGTGACAGAAAACACCTTTAATAACCTAAGAAACCCACCACATCCCGAATAACCCACCACAACTTCTTCCATCATCATTATACATTACTGGAAAGCCTAAATGCTTTCATACATGTGATTTGAATGACGTGAGAGGCGATCTCTCTGCGATCGTTACAAATTTAGTACAGTAATTTAATCTGTGGGTCACGTGTTTTCCGAACCGTGGGTTATGATCTGTACGAATCACGGATCAACCATGATCTGTTACACCCCTAGCAACCAGCATTCTTTAATATATCTTCCACATAAGGGAGAATAAATCATGAGGTAATTTTCACTTTTGGATTAGCAGTAACTCTTAAAATGTGCATTTTCCTGGCATGTTTGCCTTAGTTGACAAGTAGAGCCTGATGACTTCATTGAAAAATGGAATGAAATGGCACTGAAAAATAACCTAAATATCATAACAATACACACAACACACAAAACAATATGCAAAAAAGCATTTTGATAAATGGAAAGTAAAATTTAAAACAAACAAGTTGGTGATATTCCATGACTTGGAATAAATATATAAAAATGTATATATATTTTTATATATAAATAAATAAAATTTCTTTAGTGTCAGATGGTTTACAGGGTCATGAAATTGATTTTTTTTTATTATTATTATTTTAAAATGTCTCTTTAGGTTAATACCTTTCTCTTACACTAATAAAAAAAACATACAGTATCAGACAGAAGCTTTGGTTTTTAAAATAATTGTTTTTAAAATAATCTTATGCAATTATTAAAATAATTGTTTTTAAAATAATCTTATTCTGCTCACCAAGCTTGCATTTATTTGATCAAAAATACAGTTTACAAACAATAAAATTGTGAAAGATTGTTAAAATTTAAAATAAGTTTTTTTAAATCGCATGTAGCTTCAAATGCCATTTATTAATGTAATTTAAAGCACTATTACCCCAGTCTTCAGTGTTGGAAATCAGCATCGAAACCAGGCAATATGATTGTAAAAAATTGGCAATGAAAATTTTGCGGTGAAAGTCACAGGGCGTTTTAATTGAACAAAAACCCTTTTATATGTCAAAACACAAATGTAACTTTGAAGTCACGTGTTCCCTTTAAAGAGAGATTTAAAGTGTCGAACCTGATACGTTTTTGGGCATTTCTCCAGAAGGAAATCATCTTGTTGATCTCCAGGGCGCGTGTGGCGTTCGTTCCCTCTCGTCCCGCCTGAAGCGTCCCGCTCTCCATTTTGGACAGGAAGTCTTTAGAGAACGGGCTTCCCACATTATTCTCGTTTCCATCCTGTAATTATAAGTAGCTGGAGTCACATGCCTGAATGAGCCATGTGTGTGTAGAGGACAGAAACGCATTCCTGCACCTTATGAGGGAGTTTGAAGAACCAGCATCCAGGAATGTTCACATCATTGTACGGTCCATTTCCATGGTGATAGGGACACTCGCCGTTCAAGCTTTTGGTTACCGAGTTTACTTTTTTCTAATGAGACAATTATGCTATCATAACCAAGAAGATCTTTTCAACCTTTTCAAAGCATTTAATACGAACATCCTATATTATTATAAATATATATATTTTTTTATAAAAGAGTCATAATAAACATATTATTATACATTTATAATTAATAACATTTTATAATTTTTTATATTTAAATAAAATTAAATTAACAATATTAAAAATATATAACATTTAAAGACACAGTATGTAATTTTGCCACTAGATGTGAATTAATAACAAACAAAGGTGTATTTTGATGACATATGATATACACTCACTGGCCACTTTATTAGGTACTGTTTGTTAACGCAAATTTCTAATCAGCCAATCACATGGCAGCAACTCAATGCATTTAGGCATGTAGACATGGTCAAGACGATCTGCTGCAGTTCAAACCAATCATCAGAATGGAGAAGAAAGGCTATTTAAGTGACTTTGAATATCTCGTTGTTAATGCTATTATGTCAATATGGACCAAAATCTCTGGAATATTTCCAGTACCTTGTTGAATCTATGCCACGAAGGATTAAGGCAGTTCTGAAGGCAAAAAGGGGGTCCAACCCGGTACTAGTGAGGTGTACCTAATAAAGTGGTCGGTGAGTGTATACATATATATATATCACTGTTTTAGTGTTATTTGGTATATTTTTATGAATAATCTTACATATTGTGCCTTTAATAACATTTGTTAAAAATCTAAATGTTGTGGGTTTTTTTTGGTTAACACAAGGTTTAAATGAAGCCAACCGTGATCCTCTTGGATGGAGCAGCTGTACCGAATGCTTCATCATCAAACGTCTCTAGTCGACTCACTTCTTCAACCTACAGTACACACATATGCAGCAGAGATGAGAATGACCACTTTTACAGAAAAAAAATCTTCCCAAAAATCTGTGACATGCAAAGCTCTAACCGTCTGCCAAACAGCAGTATCCGTCAACATGAGCTCATCAAAAACAGGACTGTCCGGATACTTAGGCTGTTCCTTCCCCTTCTGCTCACAGTACTCCTTATAGATGCCCTCAATCGCCCTGAAAAACAACTATCAGTCTTTACACTTCATATTTATTGTCCTAATAAACACATTAGTAGTTGTATTTTACCTGTATGGACACACAGGTCCTTCAGTATCCTCTGAGATTTCCAGATTGTCTCTTCTGCCTGGGACCAGATAACCCCATCCGTGCTGGTCGGTGTAATGAAGGGGAAAACCGTCCCACGTGAGACCCATGAGTTTGGGTGTGATCCGCATCTGGAGACTGATGAGACTGGCTCCAGGAGACCAGTCCTCAGTCTCCGACATCTTCACACACAGCTTACGGTACCAGCTGATACATTACAAACACGCAAATTAGGCATGGGCAAAAATAATTACAAGTACTTTTTTAGTTTGTCAAATTTAGATTTTAATTTCAGATTGAGAAAACAGTAGTTGATTGGAAATTGCTTCTTAAACACTGTGAATGAATAACAAAAAATTCTATATTCATTTTTCATTTGTGAGATGCACAGTTGGGAAGATGCATCCCACAAATGATAATGTGTCATTTTTGAAGA
Organism: Danio kyathit; assembly: GCA_903798195.1. Classification (NCBI taxonomy): domain Eukaryota; kingdom Metazoa; phylum Chordata; class Actinopteri; order Cypriniformes; family Danionidae; genus Danio; species Danio kyathit. Next base: position 11,108,977 of record LR812543.1, read on the forward strand.
ATTATTCAGTGGCATATTTTTGATGGCTGGTTGTCGCCACCTACTGGTTAAATGTTTAAGCAAATAAGTTTTCCCATTATTTCCTATAATATTTTTTTCTTCTGAATAATGTCTTATTTATTTTAGTTTGGATGGAATAAAAACAAGATCATTTGTTTTTTGATTGGTTACAAAAACAAACCACTGCACCATCTAAACTTTGGTTGAAAGAAATGATTAAGGTAATTCATTTGGGAAAAAATTGATTCCTTCTAGTAAATTAATTGAATAACTTGGATAAGATTTGGTCTCCACCTATATCTTGATTCAGTAACCTAACCCAATTAATCAGGCAGTGTTTGCCATACCATCAGTGTGGAATTTATTAGTCCCATGGGTGGGAGGCAAAGAAGGTTGTTTATTTATTTATTTTTTTATTGCCACATCAGCAACTTATGGCTATTTCATGGCAAGATGGATATACATAAAAAATATTACATGATAAAAACAAATTTGGGGCAACGCAGTGGCGCAGTAGGTAGTGCTGTTGCCTCACAGCAAGAACGTCGCTGGGTCGCAGGTTCGAACCTCGGCTGGGCTGGGTCAGTTGGCGTTTCTGTGTGGAGTTTGCATGTTCTCCCTGCGTTTGCGTGGTTTCATCCGGGTGCTCCGGTTTCCCCCACAGTCCAAAGACATGCAGTACAGGTGAATTGGGTAAGCTAAATTGTCCATAGTGTATGAGTGTGAATGTGTGTGTGGAAGTTCCCAGAGATGGGTTGCGGCTGGAAGGGCATCCGCTGCGTAAAATCGTGCTGGATAAGTTGGCGGTTCATTCCGCTGTGGCGACCCCGCAAGGGACAAAGCCGACAAGAAAATGAATGAATGAATGAAAAACAAATTTGTATTACAATAAAAAGTTACTTAGATAAATATAAAAAATATAAATAAATAAAATTCACACAAAAATATATTCAAAGTTAAATATGATTTTTCATTTCAATTTTTGATAAATAATTTACGACTCTTCCTGGTGGTACCGTTTTAAAAATGTCCATCAAAGTACTCTCCTTATAAAAATTGTGTCTAATTGTATTCAAACTTTCACATTCCAACAAAACATGTTTGATAGCAAGAGCAGCCTGGCAGTAATTACATTTAGGTGGGTCTTCGTTATTGAGTAAATACAAATGAGTCAATCTAGAACGTAAAATTCGACATCTAGAATAGACAGTTTGATCATGCCTGGTCTCAAAATTATAATTTGCTAAATGTCTTTCATTTATCTTCGGGTTAATTTCATGTAATTTATTATTTATGCAGTTGTCCCATTCCCTTTGCCATGTTTCGTTTATGTACAAATTAATTGTGGGTTTTAAGTCCTCAGGAGGAATTAAACATTCTGTCACTTTTAAGGAGATAGCCTGTTTTGCTGCTTCATCTGCCAGTTCATTTCGGCAAAGAGGTGGTTCGGTTTGTTTTATTTGTTTGTTGTTCTTATTTGCTCAGATTTTTTAAATGTGTGGTTTATTTATCTTTTCTTTATTTTTTTTTCGTCTTTATTCTTTGTAATAACTAAAATGGTATGTTACAATAACTATTGGATTGCTTTATAATACAATAATAAAAAATTTTTAAACACAAAACAAACCACTGTTGTCCAATGACTTGCCTAGTTAACCTAGTTAAGCCTTTAAATGTCACTTTAAGATGAATAGTAGTTTCTTGCAAAATATCTAGTAAAATATTATGTACTGTCATCATGGCAAAGACAAAAATATTTATTAGAAATTTTATATTAAAACTTTTATGTTAAATAAATATGATGAAAAAACTTTTCTCCATTAAACAGCACTAGAAAATATTTGAAAAAGTATTAAATTTCACAAGTGCCTGAATCTGAATCCATTCAGGACATCTGAATCAATACCCAGGCCCAATGCAAAGTTTGATTTAACTCTGATGGGGTAACAGGAATGCGGTTCACCTGGGATGGGCAGGTAAGTGTTGTCTCCTCTTCGGCAGGCAGCTGACCGTCTCCTTCAGCCGCTGTAAAAGCTCTCTGCGGGGATCTGAATCTCCCTCCTCTTCTTCTAACGGAGGACCTGGATCTGAAACACCAAAAATTATAATGACATAATTTAAAAAAAATCATTCTTATATAAAAAAAACTGCCAGTTTTTCTACACCAAAGCAATCATGTACGGCTCTGGAAGCTTTAATAATGTTGCTGTTATCCTAATTCCCACATCTCTTAACCAGCTAACTTACAAGTATTGTGTGATAATTGATCAAAAATAATAATAATATTTTACAATATTGCATGTAATTATTTCAACATATTGTAAATATTAATTAAATCTATATTAAATAGAAGTATTAAATCAATTGAAATACAACGTTTTAAAAATTTTATCCTAAATGATATTTAAAAAATAATTATTTTATGTAAATTAAAGGGGATCTATTATGCAAAGATCACCTTTACAAGGGGTTTAAACAGTTGTGTGGCAACAGTCTGTGAATATAGCCAGCTTCTAATGATAAAAAAATTATTAATTAGATTTTTTTTATAATCACACCTGATGAAAACAGTCTGCAGAAACACTTTGATTGACATTCTGCCTTTGTACATGTCATCAGAGGGGGAAATCCCCGCCCATTAATGACAAGCTTGCTCTCATTAGCATAGTAAGTTAGTCTTGTTTTTGAATCTGCTGCTATGCTGACACATGGGCATTTGTAGCTCTGCCCTCTTTTGAAAAGAGCACAATCTCACTTGATTTTAAGGCGACAGCCACCAAAATGCAACAATTAGGATCAAAGTCTAAAACGGACAGTTTCAAAGAGTTATAAAACATCATTTGTGTGGTATTTTGAGCTGAAACTTCACATACACATTCTAGGGACATCAGAGACTTATTTTGCATCTTGTAGAAAGAGGCATAATAGGTCCCCTTTAATATAATCTTATTAATTATTCATTTATTTTTAAATAAAAACTTTCATCTTTTAAATCAGCTACAGCTAAACCAGAACCAAACATATTTAAAACTAAAAGCAATAAAAACACACAATCATAATGAATGATGTAACGGGAAATAAGAGAAGCCTTTACCCTCAGGCCAGTCTACGGCTTCACTGCCATTTGCAGCTTCTGTTGCTTCAGCCTCCTCTTTGGCTTTCTTCTTACTTACAGGCACTTTCTTCTGTTTGAATTCCTGAACGTCCCAATCCAAGTCCCACAGCCAGGGGTCATCTTTATACCTGTCCAGCAGACCAATAATCATTAATATATTGAGCATTGAAATAATTTAGTTCAATCTAAACAAACAAACTGTATGGTCTTTTAAAGTGGCTACATTTCCTTCAAGGGCTCACATGGTTATTTGCCTTCAGTTATTTGTCACATGGTTATTATGAGGGTTAAAGAGTGCATGTTTACCGATCATTCTGCAATAACTGGCAGGCGTCATCAGCCAGAATCATCAGAGATTGCTTCATCTCCCTCTGCAGCTCTTCATAGGTGGCCTGGGCATCTTCTAAGTACCGCCTCCAGTTGTGATTGACAGGAAGGTAGCACACGCCCATTTCCAGCATACCTGCAAGAGTCACTGGATGAGGACACCTGGAAAAATCAAAAGTGACATGAGTGACAACTAATTTAACCCTTGTGTATTGTCCAAATTTACTACGCTTTTATTATGTTGGTGGCTGTTTTTACCCCATTGACTTTCATTACAATTACATTTATTGATTGCAAAGCAAAAAATTAAAAGCATTATCCCAAAATATGTGACAAAATAGGATTTGTCACCAAAATGTAAGACCCAATATTACCCCAGAGAGGATCCCCAACAGTACACAAGGGTTAAAATAATATGCTACAGGAGAGACTGGGGTAGGTTTATGCAAGCAATGTGTGCTAGTGACAAAATTATATCTCTATATTGTTCTGGATTGAGTGTGATTTTAAAGTCTGCCACTGAAACCACCAGTAGGTGGTGACACATTTTTTCTTAAAGGAATAGTTCCAACCTAGGCTCATTCTAATTACGTACCTCTATATACATTTCTGAAGAGCGCCAAATACATCCCAGGAGCTATGTTTTTTTGCAGTTTTTGTTTTCACAAATCCATCAGAGGCCGCTGTGTACGCTTTTTCACATCTCATATTTCTCTCACTAGCGCTACTCGCACCTGCTGTTCTCGTCATCAGAGGCCTAATCAGAGGCCGCTGTCGATTAACTAAACGACTTACTGAATGACTGACGGACTGACCACAGTTTTATAAAAGCAATCCAGAAAAAGAAAAGCCCTCGCCTGATTTTTGCCACCTTTTCAGATTTTACCACATTCTCACCCTGTTATGTACTTGCTTATTTTATTTTTTGGCTTTTATTTTTGTCTTCCTCGCTTTCTGGAACTATTCTTCGCCAGACTTGAACCCGTCGTGGTCAACTCCTCTCTGCGTCACAAGTCCGCCGACGTACATGGCAAGCTAACTGGACAAACTAAAGCCGTCCACAGGGAGGTAAGCGGTCAGCTGGTAAGCACGAAAAGAAATGGCATCTTACCGCTTTGTATCGTTCGTTTTAAAAACGAAATGCAGCCATACGTTTCTTTGGCTACATAATTCGCGATCTCCAGAAAAGTATATTGGGCTACGTTTTCAGAATGAGCCTATGTTGAGTAGTTCACCCAAAAATAAAATTCTCTCCATTTACTCACACTCAAGTGGTTCTAAATATTTATGAATTTCTTCCTTCAGTTAAACACAAACCAAGATATTCTGATAAATGCTGGGAAAAAGCTGCCATTGCCACCCATGGTATGAACAAAAGAAAATACTATGCAAGCCACTAGCTGTTTTTTTTTTTTTCAACATTGTTCAGAAAATCTTCCTGTGTGTTCAACTGAAGAAAGAAACTCAAACAGGTTCATTTTTGGGTGAACTTTCCCTTTAAAGGGCCACGAAACCCCCTGTCTCAGCAGGGTGTTTTCACACCTCTGTTTTGAAAAAAGTCAGGAAAGTTGGGCGTGTCCAGCTCTGGGAGTGTCGGGAGAGGGAAAAAGGATAAGATTTTGCATAGAAGGGAGTTAACATTTGGGCACGCGCTAAGTTTGACAGGAAAAACAAACACACAGAGGCTGATTTGATACGGCGAATAAGAGAAAAAAATCCTCCGCATTTCTCTGTAACTTATGTACTCGGTAGGTAGCGTCAGAAAGCCGTGTGTGTATAGACTATCCTGTCACAAATTGCAGCGAAAATCCTGCACGACGGGAATAGTTTGTGTTAACATGTTTACACTCGGAGAGCAGCATTTGAACAAAGGGCAGTCCACTGCAAACACTTACCAAATCTGTAGACAGACAATCAAACTGGAGCTGTGTCTTTTTATTAAAAGAAGACGAGCGGCAAATCCGGATTTCACCATTTCCAGATGAGAAAAAGCTCTCGGGTAAAAATGTTCCTTACAAACGCGTTTCTGTCGCGTGCACTGTAATCCACACGTGAGTCCAGCTGCTCTCTCATAAAGGGAAAATGAAAACAAAACCTTCGTTGCAACACACTAATAACACCTACGAATTTTGTCTTGAAATTCTTGTACTTTCACTTATTTTGGCAACACAACGTGGCGTCTCTCTGCCGTCTGTACAGTGTATACAGTCTCCGGAGCTATCATGCATATTAATGAAGTTTCACGTCATACACAATAGAGCGCGCTGATTGGTTTGAAGCACGTCTTTCTCATGAATTAATAATGCACACTCAGATACGCAAGAACGTCCTAAAAAAGACAGACAGCCATTCTCCACTCTGGATTTACACCTATGTATCTCATGGCCGTGACGTAGCTTCAAAAATTCGTTTCAAACCGGAAGAACGAATTTGCTCAAAATAACGCAAAAACAACCAATTTTCACTTTTTAGTGCAATATATGTGTCCTAATAGTGTTTATAGCAGCGTGGGACACATATATGACTGTCAACAGCTCAAAAAATGTGTTTTGGTGTTTCGTGACCCTTTAAGTAGTGATCTGTTGATAAAAGTGCCGCTCTTGCTTTTTTTATTATTATTTTTTGGAAAAACAGAAAAAAACATTAGAAAAAATACTGTCTAAAATAGCGGTCTATAACTGACATGATATGAACTTTGTTTATTGAACCATGAACATCTGTAATCATGTTCAGAGGTGTTGCTATTCAGGAAATGCACTTTTGCTTATGTGATATTACTTAACTATATCATATCATCTGAAAAACAAAAACACATTCAGATGTATTTTTTTTGCTCTCATAACTTGAATTAAATTATTCAAACTGCATTATAATTTACCTCAAAAGTAAATACATCTCTACAAAAGATTCTTTAAATGTACTTTTAATTAAAACATTTAAATGTTTACTCTATACGTATGTCTTTCAAAGTTTGTCTTGATAAAAATCCACACTCTCATAACATTACAAACGAGGCAGTCCAAAGAAATATGTATATAGTCAAGTTAACTTGTTAATATAAAGTCAAAGGGTCCTACCGCTCCATAAAGAGAGGCAGCTGTTGAGTGAAGACCTCATGAGTGGCCAAAACATCAAGAGCACAGTACTGCATCAGCTCCTAAAGCACAGTAAACATAGAAGATTTATTCATTCATGTATGTACTCATACTTGCATTCATTCATGAAAACTAAGACAGTTTGTTTTGTCTTTAAAAAATCAGCATGAAAAATAAAATAGCAATTTTTTTCAGTGAAACAGCTTCTCAAACTAGATAAACAATAAGGCCGGGACTTGATTTTGTTTAAATGAAATTGATTGGATGGTTGTAGTTTGCTATTGGTTGATCTTAGTGACAGGTTGATCCCACCATTGCACCTATAAACACCAATCAGAGAAGAGATGTCACTGATGAGGGATGGAAAGTTGATTAAAGATTACAAGGGCACACTGACTTGGGCAGTTCTGCTATTGGCAAAAAAATATAACTTACCTGAAAGTTTCCCCTAATGTCAGACATGCTGCCCTTCACGAACCACTCCCTAGATTCTTTCATCAGAGGATCTCCTCCCACATAGAGAGCATGAACATCAGAGAGGTTATTAATACTGCTGATATTAACCCATTCCCATGAGCCAATCTGTAGGAGAAAATACATGCATGTCTTCAGACATGTAAGAAATGCAAGTATTCAGTATTCCTAAGAAAACATTATAATTTGTATTATTATTATTTGTTGTTGTTGTTGTTGTTAAGTGTAACTTTTTATTGCAAAAAAAATTAGCATTTTTCATTTCTTAACATTTCACCCTGATATCGCCATTCCAAAGAAATCCAATGAACACAGTAACATAAAAAGAAAAATAACATGAAATATTGCAGTCTTTTCAAATAATGAATATTCAAATAATTTTTTTATTGCATATTGCACTTTTAGCATTTTTGTCATAAAAATGTTTTTTTTTTATAGCATAAATAATTGCATTTTGCATTGTATAATATTCAAAACCCCATATCGATATTTCAAATAAATTCCCAGAACGCAGTGACATAGATCAGGGGTTCCCACACTTTCCAGCCTGTGACCCCCAAAATAAAAATGTCAGTGCCTCGTGAGCCTCTGAGGTGGTTATAAATATACATTTTGCAAACGCAAAACAGGACACACACACACTAATAGCCCCAAGTCTATTCTTTGTGTAATTTTGGAGAACGTCACTCGAAGGTCATCCTCCATGTTTAGTTGTGGCCTGTATTTAATTTTAATGTATGTGAGTGCCGTAAAGGTGTCAGAAAGTTTACCTTGGTGCCAAGAAATCAATCTGCTGCATCTGACCCTATTGTTTTCTTTAATCTAATGTAATAAGACCCCAGGGATCTCAATCCAATGCAAATAAAATGTAGCATATGGATAAAATATGTTCATTCGAACAGTTTCATGAAATGAATTAGATTTTTAGAAATCACCAAGCCCCAGGTTGGTATATATACCCATGGAATTACAGTAGTACCCACTTATCCAACTTCAATCTTATTCCAGGAAATCCAGATTATTGAAATAAGTAATAAAATGATGCCATTTTCCAAGAAAGCATTCTCCCATACCACATATATAATATTTAATTTTCCTTTTTTATTTTAGCAAAAAGCTTCCTTTAACCACAATGAAAGAGAAGGTGTCAGAGGCAGTACTGTAATGTATCACTGCTGATCTGACAACAGCTGTGAGCTCTGCACAAACCTTAGGGCCCTCTGGGCGGCGGCCGAGGCGTTTCATGTGCTCCTTCACTTCCTGTAGCCCTTTTCTCTTGCCGTATTTGCTGGCCATCCAGAGCGAGCGCTGAAACCCTGTCAGGCCTGAGATAGCCATGTGGAGACTCATTGTGTCCAGAAAACGCATCTTGGAGCCCTAGACCGACCCAAAAGAACAAGCACGATATATCCATTTCACAAAACATCAGCCAATATTATCATTATCAAAATCAGAATCAATTAATATCAAAGTCCTATTAGGCAAGCCATTTCACTCGGCAGCCTTCTTTGAAACACCTCTTGGCCAGTATGGTTGGACATTCTGTTTGAATGGGGAAACATCAAAATCTCCTAACTGCTTGCTAAGCTTACGATTACACTTCATATTAGGAATCATCAATAAAATTAAACAACAACTGTGTCTTAAGTTTCATTTCTGAACATTCGAATCACAAAATCTGCAGCAACTTACGTCTGGTCTGAGCCCCTCCCCCGAGAGTGGTCAGTCTAAAGAGATTGCTGATTGGCTCTTGTACTAGAAGGCGGGGCTACATTCAACATATTGACCGTTACACTTTTCCCCATTCAAAACTATACGAACGACATGTCTTGTGTATTCTATAGTCTTTGTTAATATTGGATATTGGATTGTGCATGCTTAGATTTAATGCTTTAACAATCAAATATGGAATAAAATACAATTTAAGAGTACAGATGCAAAAACCTCTCAATTTTCTTCTAAAATTAGCATTTTTAATCAGGCTCCTGAATGTAGTTTCAATAATATCACTTTTATGACAAAGAATAATTCCCTTTAATGATCTTTGAAGTGAAATAACTCAACAAAGCAGGATGAGAAAAATGTTGATTTCCAATGGAAATTTCAGACGGCATTTAGAGGTTTTTTTGCATCTGAACTCTTTAATTGTTTATTGCTGACCGTTCATTGCATACTCTAATGTTAACAAACACAACACAAATTGACTACTAAAATATTTGATTAATAAATGCTGTTAGAATTATTGGTGATTGTTATGTCTTTATGTACGTGACGTAGTTAATATTTTACTTTATTTTATTGATATTTTATTATTGTATGTTCTGTTTTTATATCATATTTTATATTCCCAGTTATATTTCCCTTCATTTTTTTTTTTTTTTTTTTAGAGATTATTCATTATGTTCATGTTTAGGTTTTTCAGGCGACATGGTGGCTCAGTGGTTAGCACTGTCACCTTACAGCAACAAGGTTCGAGTCCCGGCTGGGCCAGTTGGCATTTCTGTGTGGAGTTTGCATGTTCTCCCCGTGTTGGCATGGGTTTCCTCCGGGTGCTAAGGTTTCCCCCACAGTCTAAAGACATGCGCTATACCGTAGGTGCATTGAATAAGCTAAATTGTTAAAGTGTGAATGAGTGTGTATGGGTGTTTCCCAGTACTGAGTTGCAGGAGTAAGGGCATCCACTGTGTAAAACCTATGCTGAATAAGTTGATGGTTCATTCCGCTGTGGCAACCCCTGTTGAATAAAGGGACTAAGCCGAAGGAAAATGATTGAGGTTTAGGTTTTTCATCTAACTTTTTAAAAAATCCTTATTAAAGTTGAAATATTTGTTACAATAATAATCTACTATTATTATTATTATTATTATAATATCGCCATGTTGAGACTCATTGTGTCCAGAAAACGCATCTTGGAGCCCTAGACCGACCCAAAAGAACAAGCACAATATATCCATAAATAATAATAATAATATCTAATAATAATAATAATAATAATAATAATAATATTATTATTATTACTTTATTATTTATTACTATTACTAATTCATATACAATATTATATAATTTTATATTATTATTATACTCAATAATACAATACTATTTTATTTGTGTTATTCATTTATTAATCATTTGATTTATTTTTATTACTTATTGTTAATTCAATCACACCACATGCAATTCCAGTGTGAACCCCAGTTTGGCAACCTTCAGGCTGATTTATACTTCTAATCTACTTCAAGCGCACACGTATGCTTCAAAGCAGCTTTCGCACAATCACAGACCCCTCGTCGTGGCTGACACCGTCGCTGACGTGCACCTCTCAAAAAATGTAACTACACGTCGCAACGACGCATAGCGCAAGCTCTGTAAATGGTCGGCTTGGTAGCGGTGATGAGTGTGGGCGGTGTTGAGATCCGCAAGCCAGATGGAGCGAGTGTTTACAAGTGTCGAGTCCCATGAAATGGCTCCAGATGGAAACTTTTGTGTTGTGTTCACCTTATGATTAAAGTTGTTGCACGTCCGCCGCTTCCCATCTCTGAATGAGTGAGTTTTAGCTTCGTGTAGGTTAAGGTAGCGTACAGAAAAAAACAAAACACTCGCAAAGAAACTCGACGCAGAGGAACATAAAAACCTACTGCCAGCTAGCATTTCGGAAGTGTTATTGCAGAGCAACACAAACAGCATGCAGAAGTATGAATGCATGGCAACGCACAAGGCGATCACTCAACGCAGAAGTATAAACAAGCCTGTCATGTACAATATGTTCTGACACCTATATTTGCTTTTAATATTATTACCACTTTTATTTTTAAATGTTCAGTCCTAATTTACTCATTTTAAAGACCAAAATAACAGAATTTGACTATTGTTGCAACCCAAGAATAAAATTAAGAAATGAGTGTCACCTTCAGTAAGTACTGTTCTTTAATGTGCGCCCGGTCAAAGCTCACATTGTGTCCCACCACGAGCCGCTCCCTCCACTCGCTGCCCCTCGGCTGGCTGGAGTTTGCGAGGGTCTCCAGCGGAATGAGATCAGCCAGGGTCAGGTCACTTGACCAGGCGTACCGGTCCTCCACCAGCCTGTGACTGCACCACGAGTACCTCAAATGCAAAAAAAAAACAATTAGTTTGGAATCAAAGCTAAAATCTGACCTGTTAGTAAGAGACGATACAGATTAGGGCTGCACAATATATAGTTTCAGCATAGATACATTTGCAATAGTCACTTTGCAAGATACACAATGTTAAGTCAGAATTATAGTTGACCAGAAGCAAATGAATGATTTAACAATCAACCAATGATGGCATAAAGACCACCTTCTGATGATTGACAGACACTCTCATTAGCATGCTGAGTGGAGGAAAAGTAAATACAGAACTTGGGGGGGGGGGGGGGGGGGGGGGGGGGGGGGGGTAAACTTTCAGTTTAGCATTTTCTTATTCCCCAACTTTTGTGTAGTTTATTTAATTATTTACCAGCCTGCACTATTAATTATTGATATATTTATGTAGGAATTTGAGGATTTTTATATAGAATTTTTTTTTTCTTTGAATATTTATTGTTTTATTTATGTAGGAATTTATGGATTTATTTACTTATTAATTTATTTATTTGCATATTTATTTATTTATCATTTTATTTATGCAGGAATTTATGGATTTTATTACTCATTTATTTATTTGCATATTTTTTTATTTTTTTATTTATGCAGGAATTTATGGATGTATTTAATAATAACAATAATTATTATTATAATTTTTTATTTTATTTACTTATTTATTTATTTATTATATATTTATTACTCATTTATTTATTACTTATTTATTTACTCATTTATTTTACTCTGTTTATTTATTTGCATATTTATTTATTTGTATATTTATTTATTTATTGTTTTATTTATTTATTTATTGTTTATAAGAATTTATGGATTTATTTACTCATTTATTTATTTATTTGCATATTTATTTATTTATGCAGAAATTTTTGGATTTATTTTCTTATTCATTTATTTACTGGTGGATTTATTTATTGTTTTATTTATGCAGAAATGTATGCATTTATCTGCTCATTTATTTGCATATTTATTTAGTTATTGTTTTATTTATACAGGAATTTATGGATTTATTTACTCATTTGTTTATTTAAAAATTTATTTATTTATTGTTTATTTATGCAGGAATTTTTAGATTTACTCATTTATTTGCATATTTATTTATTTATTGTTTTATTTGTGCAGGAATATATGGATTTATTTACTCATTTATTTATTTATTTGCATATTTATTTGGTTATTGTTTTATTTATGCACAAATTTATGAATTTATTTACTCATTTATTTATTCATTTGCATATTTACTTAGTTATTGTTTTACTTATGCAAGAATTTATGGATTTATTTACTCATTTATTGCATATTTATTTATTTATTGTTTTATTTATGCAGAAATTTACGGATTTTCTACTCATTTATTTATTTATTTGCATATTTATTTATTTACTGTTTTATTTATGCAGGAATTTATGGATTTACTTACTCATTTATTGATTTATTTATTTGCATATTTATTTGTTTTATTTATGCAAGAATTTATTTATTTATTTGCATATTTATTTATTTAGTGTTTTATTTATGCAGGACTTTATGGATTTATTCACTCATTTATTTAATTATTTGCATATTTATTTAGTTATTGTTTTATTTAAGCAGGAATTTATGGATTGATTTATTCATTTATTTCCATATTTATTTATTTATGCAAGAATTTATGGAAGGATTCCCTAGCTAGCAGTGTTTGGTCTAAAAAAAATTTTATTACATTAAAAAACCTCACCATGCAGTAGGAGAAAGGGCCACAGCCAGTGTAGGACAGTGTCCCTCCGCCATGCAGACTTCCACATCAAACACCAGGGCGTTCTCATCTGGGAAATTCACCTTATGCCTCTCTCCATCCACTCCATACCGAGTCCAGCCCACTTCCCAAGCCCACTCCTGGGGCATTCTGGGAATCTGTGCTTCCATAAGCTGGCTGGCCGCTTCCAGATAAGGCAGACTCTGCTTTTGGGCAAGCAATCTGAAGTGTTCGTCAATACTACTTCCGTACATTTCAGGTAATTTGAGCTGGACGTCAGGCAGCAGAGACGACTCTTTCCCCCAGAGTCCATGATGCTCCAAGTGTTTAATACTGCGTTCAACATCCTCATCTGTGTATTCCTGAGTCTGTCCACGAAATATCTGCTCCTGCAGATTTCTGGAGAGCATCTGGATGTTGAGGGGGTTCAGACGGGTTTGATCCGAGCCCTGCTGGGTTTTGGGTTTTACAGAGGTGGAGCATCTTCTTACCCAACAGCCAGAACGTATGAAGGTCTGCCAGCGGTGGCATGATATCAGACGCAGCATCGTATTAAAGCATCAGATCAAACATACTGACTGACTCACAGAAGATCCTGGAAAACTATGATAAAAGCAGAAGCATTTCACAGATCAATTGATAACTATTTTCACTTTTTCCATTCAGTTTAACTAAAATAACTACAACTAACATGATCTATCATTTATTAATTTAAGATAAATAGATAAATATAGATAATAAATAATAAATTAAATGTTGAAATAAATGGCTAAATTACTAAAGCTGAACATAAATTAAAATGGAAGCAGACATTTTGAAAATAAAAACACAAAAAATAGTCAATAAACAAAGCTAATAAAATGGAAAATGACATTGCTAATACTAAATGTTAAAAAAGCACATTTAAATATTAATAAAAGTTAAAAAAAATTATAATTGATACCACAAAATCACTGCTTTTGAAAACACAAACCAAAATGAAGGGCAAAAACAGCTAAACTAATACACCACCTGATAAAAGTCTTGTCGCCTATCCAAGTTTTAGGAACAACAAATAATAACTTGACTTCTAGTTGATCATTTGGTAACAGAAGTGGCTTATATGAAAGGCAAAGGCCTCTAGATTATGCTTGTTTTACCAAAATAAAATATGATCATGCCTTGATTTTAAATTATTTAATTAGGACAGTAAGGTCTGACTTTGCTTAGACTAAAAGTCTTGTCACTTAACAAAAATAATGTACAGTATAGAATATAAAGTCACGATGCAGTGGAAAAAGAGTGAATATTGTGTCTGACTCCCATGATCTTGGAGGACTGCATCCATACATCTCTGCAATGACTCAAATCACTTATTAATAAAGTCATCTGGAATGGCAAAGAAAGCGTTCTTGCAGGACTCCCAGAGTTCATCAAGATTCTTTATCTTCAATGCCTCCTCCTCCATCTTACCCCAGACATGCTCAATAATGTTCAAGTCTGGTGACTGGGCTGGCCAATCCTGGAGCACCTTGACCTTCTTTGCTTTCAGGAACTTTGATGTGGAGGCTGAAGTATGAGTAGGAGCGCTATCCTGTGGTTTGTAATGGGCACCACAAATGTCTTGATACCTCAGGCTGTTGATGTTGCCATCCACTCTGCAGATCTCTCGCACGCCCTCATACTGAATGTAACCCCAAACCATGATTTTTCCTTTACCAACCTTGACTGATTTCTGTAAGAATATTGGGTCCATGCGGGTTCCAGTAGGTCTTCTGCAGTATATAAATGATGATTGGGATGCAGTTCAACAGAAGATTCAACAGAAAAATCGACCTTCTGCCCCTTTTCCAAATAATCAACTAGAAGTGAAGATATTATGTGTTGCTCTTACAACTGAGATCGACGACTAGACTTTTGTCAGGTAATGTACAACTTTAAAACAAAAACAGAAATTAAAAGATAAAAACTGTATTTTACAATAAATTACACATATAACAATAAATTTATTCGCATTTCATAAATGCTGTTATTGCTTTTTAGTATGAATAACAGTTAACTGTTTTTATTTTCCTGATACAAAAGTAAAAGCACATAGCTGAGACTATTTACTGCAGATTTACGTACAGGGACAACTGTTTAAATTTACTCAGATCATATTTCTTATTTTATTTAATAAACTCGAACTCGTTTGTAACTCTGTCACATTGTAGTAACAAAACGTAAACATACCTGATTAGCCACCGAAGAACAAACATGACGCTGCCTGGTTGCCCATGCTAATGTACCTGCAAACCGCTGACTTTACTGTAAATTCAACATTTTATTTCCAAATGCAACAACTGACCCCAAACAAACACATTCAAACACACCACACATTTACTGTCAGCGACACACGAAGAAATAACCTTACTGGTGTGCTGCTCAACTCCCTCACAGCGACCTCCAGTGGTTTGTAGCCACGTGATACCATTTAATGACAATATTATTTGTTTTCTTTAACGTCGGGGGATATTTTCACAATAATAATGACGATGTATATTTGAATAGTTAATTAATCTCAAATAAAATGCAAAAAAGTCGCACTTGGTGGCTTAGCAACGTGATTGGAAGGTCACAGTGCAACGTCAGCATTGTATGTTAAAAATTCATGAGATACCCGTAGACATAGTAGGATTTAAAATTCGCTTCACTTCCGCGGGGGCATAGACACAATTAGTGGGATTTTCTTTGTCCACATGTAATATAGCGTTTCTATATCTGCGCAAATATGGTGTTTCATATGCTTAATTGTCAACATAAAATCGCACATTTTTAACACTGTATCACGAAGGCCTCGTGGCCTAATGGATAAGGCGTCTGACTTCGGATCAGAAGATTGCAGGTTCGAGTCCTGCCGGGGTCGAATTTTTATTCAGTATGTCGTATCTGAATTTATGTGGTTTAAATGAAATGCGGAATACACGTACAAGACACGAATAACATTCCATTGCAAGATTATCTATTCAAATCAACCAACAGCATTAGCCCACCATTATAGAGCTAATGTCAGGTAGCTTTGATGGAGCATCTGACTTCTTTCAAAGTCAATAACACAACCAGAAAAGAAGTAGAGCGTCCCAATAGAAAGGAAAAACAATAAAACTAATTTTAAACAGTCCACAGTCAACATATAAAGCTGAAAACCTGTCGAATGTAAATTAAATGTCCCACGCATACTTCTAACTATTATCGCACGAGGGCGCTGTCGTCATTAGAAATGAACACATCTTACAAAAAGAGACTCATTCCTTTTTTAAAATGATATATATTTATATAAAATTATATAAAATTATATATATATATATATATATATATATATATATATATATATATATATATATATATATATATATATATATATATATATAATTTTCTATTGCTGCATGAGGTGGCGATTAGGCATGGGCCGGTATAATTCTGATGGTATGATAACCTTGGATAAAAATATCATGGTTTCACGGTTTCATTACTGCTCTAAAATATATTCTTTTTAAATGTCTGGGTAAAAAAACTAAAACTTTTTTCACCTTTGAAAACAATATATTTAATTTTTTTGAAAGATTTATAATAGTTTAGAGCAGTAAACGTGCCAGGCTAAATAATTCAAATGAATTATTGACTTCTGCTGTCTTTATTAGTTTCAAACACAGATTTCTTTACAATTTAAAATGACATCTTTGGATATCTTATCTTCTGGAGATACTGTTGTTCTAAAAAACAAACAAAAAAAATAAGTAAAATAATCTTACACATACCTTAGGAACAGTTCCCAGAGATGGGTTGCGGCTGGAAGGGCATCCGCTGCGTAAAATCGTGCTGGATAAGTTGGCGGTTCATTCCGCTGTGGCGACCCCGCAAGGGACAAAGCCGACAAGAAAATGAATGAATGAATGAATACCTTAGGAACGGTATTACAGAAAATGTTGGCGGTTTTAAAACCTTGACTTTTCCAAACCGCGGTACACCTTGAAATCGGTTATCGTCCCATGCCTAGTGGCGATCAACATGAACAAACATTAGAGAAAAAAATATTTGTGACAATTTTTGTATAATAGTTTTTATATTATAAAAACATAATATAATATTTTACATTAACATTTTATGTAATAACTTATGTAATTTAATATAATATATATATAATAATAATAGAGTTTACATTTTTTTATATGAGGGTGCTATTGTTATAAAAATGACTAATTAAAAAAAATTGTAACAACATTTTATAACATAATATATTTAAAAAAACTAATAAAACAATTTTAACAAAAACTATTGAACTAATTAAAACAAGAGATTTAACTATTTTATTTGTTTTTAACAACAACGACAACATTTTAGCATTTGCGTATTCATAACAAGCCTTTTTACTGGACTGAATAATTCTGATTACTTTTTTACAGATTAATTCTGTATAAAGCTTTTAGACTGATATTGGGGAAAAACTGCAGTGAATACACACTAAAAAATGCAGGGTTAAAAACAACCCAATTTTGTGACCTAGCAGTCTCAACCCAGCATTTGGGTTAAAAAACCAACCCAAATTGTTTAGAGTGCAGTCAATTCAGAACAATACAGTTAATTAAATTCCAATTCACAAATACCCCCTTTTATTGTAAGTTATTTTTTTGCTCCTTGTCTTGAACAAACAGGTCGTTCTCTCAGTGATTTAGCTAAAGATCATCATGGAATGAGTAAATGTTCTCTCTTTTCTCTACAGGATGAACAGTCACTGCCCTTGTTGACCAGATTCTGGAGAGAGAAAGACAAACTAGTCGGAAATATTACAAACCATCTGAATGAATACACAGTGGTGCATTGTGTGGATTATATGTCTATAACATATATTAATTTATGTTTCTTTATCTTTGTATATTGAATATTTGTCTATTTTTTATTTCTTTATTGTCTGTCTTTGTCCTGTCACTGTCATTCTGTTGCACTGTGGATACTTCTGTCATGTGTAAACATACATGCCAGTAAAGCTCTTTCTGATTCTGACCTTTATAATAACAATAATAATATTAATAATAATAATAATAATAATAACCATATTAGTCTTTTTATTTCTTATTTGTGTATGTATTTATCAAAATTCTAATTGTGTGTTTATGTGTGTGAGGGGTGTGTATTATATCATGACTTTTTATCAATGGTTTATGTAAAACTGCAATGCTTTTGACAATGTAAAAAATTGCTGGGTTTTACACAATCGATTTGTGTTGGGAAAACATGAAGGAATCAAGTTAATTTATTAGTTTTTACAAATTTAAGTGGATTGAACATAAATCTATTAAGTTGTTGCAAAAAAAACTCAAGAATTGGGTTGTTTGAGCTCATTTTAAATATAGCAAATGTCATACACTGTAAAAAAAATGCTGGCTTCCACACAATTCCTTTGTTGTCCCAACATAAATTAAGTTAACATAATTGCTTTTACAAATTTTAGCGGGTTGAACAGAAAACAATTAAGTTGTCCCCTCCAAAAAAAGTCAAGAATAGTGTTGATTCAGCTCATTGATAAGTAGTTTAAAGAACAATCATTTTTGAGTGTATTTTGAGTGTACTGGACAAGTCATGCCATTAAAGCTCAAGTCAATAAAGCTGACAAGTCATGCCAATAAAATAAGAGAGATTTTGAAATTTAAGCACATTATTTAATGCACTTTAAAAAAAAAAAAAAAAACATATTATTAAGGAGAAAATGCACATGATGTCCTGCAATGTTCTCCGTAAAAAACAATATAGACGTTTCGTGCTTTGTCACGGTAAAATGCTTTAAAATTCCTTCATGTAGTTCCAACACAAATCGATTAAGTTAATTGTTTTTACAAATTTAAGCCTATTGAACATAAAACTATTAAGTTATCCCAAAAAAACAACAATAAAAAAACTAGAATTGTGTTGTTTTTAGCCCAATTTAAATAAATAGTTTGAACAATAGTTTGAATAGTTTTTTTTTTCTTTAAGTGTAGGTCTACTCCGAATGCATTCAAACCTAGCTAGCAACATCATTCCTCGATAATAGCTTGATAGCTATTGATCTTATACTAAATTGTCTGTCTTTTACTAAATCTCCATTTAACAACAACAAACATCCTTTTTTACCATATAAAAGCAAAATGCAAACAGTCTTTGTAAAATTCCCATCAACAGCTAGAAACTAAACCTCCAACAAAGTGAGAGAAGGAATGTGGGAAAGAGAGAGAGAGAGAGAGAGAGAGAGAGAGACTTAAACAAACGTGTGTTGGTCCAGCAGAATGAGGATGCGTTAAATCATGGAGTGCAGGGGTGTCTGAAAAGCCTTCAGTGACGCTATTCATGTTTTCTGGAGACGGGTGAGCGGGTCAGCGGGACTCACAGGGCTATTGGTATGCTAACGCGAAATATTTACATATAGCTATTCTCATGCAGAGACACGAATCAGACCAAACGAAAAATCAAAGACGAAAGTATTAACGAAAATGCGTTCATATATACATATTTCAACATATAGTCTGTCTATCTATCTATCTATCTATCTATCTATCTATCTATCTATCTATCTATCTATCTATCTATCTATCTATCTATCTATCTATCTATCTGTCTGTCTGTCTGTCTGTCTGTCTGTCTGTCTGTCTATCCATCCATCCATCCATCCATCCATCCATCCATCCATCCATCCATCTATCTATCTATCTATCTATCTATCTATCTATCTATCTATCTATCTATCTATCGCTTTTAGAAGACAAAGACGAACATTTAGGTTGATTTATTAAGACCCTTGATTTATTACAGTTTTTCTCAGTCGCGTTGGTGCATTTCTCACAACACTATTTACATTTGCACAACAGTTAATGCATTTATCAAAACAATTAGTGCAAACTGCAAAACCTAGTGGATAACCTGCAAAAGCGTGTCACTGGCTCAAAATGGAGAGCTCACTCCTCAAAAGCAAGTATTGATGTCAATGAAAGTGTCAATGTCATCAAAATGAAAAGTCCTGCCACCATTGTTTATGAACAAGATAGTCAAATGGCTTTGTCATGTTTTCATTATGACACTTTACTCTGTACATTTATTCCAATGCAAAAAAAGTCAGATTTTGGTGACACTTCCTGAAAATGCTCAAGACAGCACTTTATACTATTTGCACAGCCATTTGAAAACTACAGTAAAGTTGAAGACATCACTGCATTTAGTGAGGTATCTGAGTACAAGACACTGAATATGTGTGTTTCACATTTTTACTGCATTTGCTCTTTGCAATTCTAATTTATTCACAGCATTGTGCAAAAGAATAAATACACCCTTTTTTACAACAAACATAAACTTCCTTTGGCTAGAGCTGTGCACAACTGTAAATAATATTACAGGACATATTGGAACTAACCTACAATATACACAGGTCTGTAAATCATTCATCATATTGTTCAATTTAGGAGACATTTTCAGGAAAAAAAGATTTAAATTATTTTAATAAAATTTGCTTGACAGATTTTGACAACTAGTTCAATATTTCTGTATGTAATGACTCAAGTAATGAAATGAGGACTATTAGTTATATTTGAAATGACTATTCAGCATCCACAAGTTTAGTTCATTTTGACAGACATGACAGAAGCAAATGATAATGTTACAAACAGCAGAGAGTTGTATGAAAGCAATTGATGCATGTCCAAAAGCATTTGCAATTTGCTGGAAGGAATGAGAAACTGCTATGATGTGCACAAATGACTAATTGTTTTGAGAAATGCATTAACTGTTGTGCAAATGTAAATAGTGTTGCGAGAAACGCACCAAAGCGACTGAGAAAAACTGTAATCTAGCTTTGTTGATAATTTGATGATAGATTTGTTTGTAACAACAAATAGATAATAACAATAAAATGGGCTAGATCCAATTGGACTCTAATTTTCCTGTCTTCAAAATTAGTTTAAAAAATCAAATAAATAAATAAATAAATAAATAGGTACAAAATAACTTGAGAGCAATAGCCTAAATAAATAAATATTGCAATTGGCAGTTCATTTGGCTGTGGCGACTCCTGAAAGCAGGGCATAAGCCGAAGGGTAGATATACGTAGGCTAGATATGCGTAGATATAGCAAACAAATGTAAAGCTTATAGCCTACCTGATGTGTCTGTAAGAAATTAAGAAAAGCTTCTCTTTCTCTGCTGTCTCTGTGATGGTCTTCATGATGTGTCAGACACGCTGCAGCCGTTTTTAGGGCCCTCGCTGTCACCCGCCCTCATTGGTCACTAGGGAGCAGCAGGAAATGGCCACTCAATTAGCAGTTGTTGACCTGTAATCCTGAACTCTGACCTCTGTTGATCTGGTCCACTTTATTGTCCTCTAGGGAGCGAAAGTCCATCTTACATTCATTCATCTGGACTCCATCAAGTGTCCATTTATACTGCTGGACTGGAGGAGTCAAGGTCATTACCGCTAAATGCGGCTTGTGGATTCGAGTGTTTCTGTTGCTTTTTTGTACCTTATTTATTTATTTATTTATTTATTTATTTATTTATTTATATCTGTAATAGTCTGCTCTTGAATAATGTTTAAATTATAATTTTGCAACTGTTTGTGATGGAAAATCTTGCCATCGAAAGGTCTGTTTTTATTTTAACAAACTGTTGTCAGTTTAAAATAAAAACAGACCCAATAAAATCCAAAACATTTTATAAATTGACAATTAATATAATTCAAATAGGATTAATTAGGCTTTTTTTGTTCTTTAACTCGATCTAAACTTTAAACTTTGTTCAGATGCACTTGTTTCTACATTTGTCCTCATTTTTATTCTGCATTTTCATTAGCCTATTTGTACACTAATGGCCAGTTTATTTATATATAATTTAATTTAATATTTTCCCGCTAACTTTTGATTCCTACTATGGCGAAATCCGAACTCTTACATATTAAGTAGAGTACTGGTAAATTATCCAATGGAAAACCCTTTTTCTTGAATATTCATTCGATTTCTGTGACGTTGATTCGGAAATCTCCAATGGTGAACGTTTGTGTCTTGAATACTAAGTAGGTTGTGCTGACGTTGCTGGGTATCCATCCAATGTCGAAAGCCTATCTGAATATTAATGAACGCTCCTTTGCCATAGTAGAATTGTCGTGCAGGATTTTCCGCACGTTTTACTGTCTGCTCCTCACATCTTCTCTATTCATTGACTAATTAACACTTAATGCTCGCCAACACAGAGGTCACAGATATAGAGACTTTCTCACAGTCATTTATAGGCTACATCAACGCTCGAGGAAAAAGAGAAATTGATATTGCCTGCAGGGTACACAGTTAGAAAATTATACCCACTTTGTAGTGGAATTTGATTTTATGATATGATAAATTTAAACTAAACAACCCACTTTCAGATTTGGGCCTATAGAAATTATTAAAACATATTTTCTTATAACAAATCAAATGTATTGTTATAAATGTGTGGATACCTTTATTTAAATGTCAAACCATTTGTAATTGACCGAAAATAAATCATCCTTAATTAATTCTTCTTATTATAATAAGTGCCTATTATAATATTTCATTCAAGAATCGTAACTAAACCACATACCTTTTCTTACGTGTCTTCAAATCGGTCCTTCAAGATGATAATGCTGTTTAACATTTTACAAAGTGGCAACAAATTGCCAGTTAACGGTAGCTAATTAACTCTGCACTCATTGGCCAGGTGTAAAATAACCTGATCCAATTAAATACAAAGCTTCATGTTTTCAAATTCACATCGCTCATTATAATGATTTTTCATTCAAGAATCGTAACTAAACCACATACATTTGTCTTCAAATCAGTCTTTCAAGATGATAATGCTGTTCAACATTTAACAAAGATGTTATATAGACAACAGATGGTCTAATTAACGCTAATTAATAAACTCTGCACTTATTGGCCAGGTGTAAAATAACACGATCCAATCAAATACAAAGCTTCACATATTCAGTCACATTGCTCATGTTTGAATGACATTTTTTTTTATTTAACGAACAATGAAATACAACATATAGCCTATTAGAAACATTTATTTATAGCTATTATGTAAAAAAACAAACAAAAGGACATCATTTACAATTGGTAGCTACAAATGTACAATAAAGATGTTTACAAAGAATATAGTCAGATACATTTGGTAGCTACAAATGTACAATATAAAATGTATACAAAGAATATAATAGAGTCAGGGCAAAAACAATTCATTCAAAATAAAATAATACAGGTTTAGAACATATTTTCATAACATAAAATATGAAATAAATAGCAATGAACAGCTTATGAGTCACATGCTGTGAATAAAAACACAATCTAATACAGTACAGCTAATAGTTTATGTAATAAATAAAGACAAATTGCATTCGCTCTTATCACGTGTGTTCCTCAGGAGCTTCAGTTTCCACTGCTCTGATATGTTGATTTCCCCATGTTCAGTCCACATCTGTAAATAGACACACAAAAGAGGAGCATTACATCCCTGATTCCTCACACAGTTTTTTTTTTCCTCATAGATATATACACTAGATATCACATACAGACCCTGAGCATGCGTCAATACAGCCGCCATATTTGTACAGTGCTCCCAGGACAAAATGCACTTAGTCGAGACTAAAGCCAATCTGAAGATGCTGGACTTTTGCGCTGTGTACAGGTGTAGTAACGAGCAAACAAAAGGCAGAACAAAGGCAGAACATTTCATAGGTAACATTTTGTTTTTTACGATTTTGTATGTTACAAACTTTTGTGCTAAACAGGCAGTGGTGTAAAGTAACTAATTACAAATATTCAAATTACTGTAATTAACTAGTTTCTCTCAGGAATTGTAATTTACTGAGTAGATTTAAAAACATGTACTTTTACTGTCCCTTGAGTACACTTTTAGTGCTGTATCGGTACTTTTACTCCACTACTTTCCTTCAACCTGTAGTTGCTACTTTATTATTTTCTGTCTATGGGGATTAGAAAAATCAGACCTGTGATTCCTGTCCAATCAAATCGCACATAGAAGGTAAATCGCCTCAAGACATGGACGATTTATAAATGCAGCAAACTGTTTGGAAATATTAAACGTGTCCAAAAAGACGTCCAAAATCTTTACACGCATTGACCCAGAGACTGTTTAAATACATGTCACTGATGAGAAGATGACGGGTGTTTACTGTATGATGACCGAAATGGCCTTAAACATCCAGAAGGCACAGGACATCAACATGATGTCAGATTGACGTTGTACTCTAATTTCATGGGGATGTTGCATTTTGTTTGGAAATAAAAAAATCGGGTTGACGTCAGAACCCAACATCAGGCCGATGTCAATGTCCAACGTCTAACCTAAAACCAACCAGGGGCATTGCTAGACATAAAGCTCTACTGGGGCACAGCTCCCCCTCAAAAAAATAATTAAATTAAAATAAAATAAATAAATATATATAATAAAAAATAATAATTGCATAATAACAATAATACTTATATATACTGTATCTATATATATATAAGTATTGTTATTATGCAATTATTATTTTAAATAAATAACAGAAATTATTCCTAAATGTAACTGAAAAACAATCTAAAGACACAACTGGAGTGATGCTAAGATCATTTAAGAAATATTTTGCATAAATATTAATTTCATTTGAATGAAATTCTATAGACAATTCAATAGAATACAAAAAAAAAGATGTTTTATAGAATTTTCTGTTGTGTGTTGTCTTAGACCCGACTCATGGCCGAGATTTAGGTTTATTGAGTCTCACCTCCCTGACTCATCATCCCTCATTTTTGTTTCATACAAGGAGCCATGCTTAGTCTAAATAAGATCACCATCATATTATTTAACCTTTGTTTTGTCGACTTGCAAAACTCACTGCATGCTGACACCTCCACATAGAAGACTGTTAAGTCGGTTTCACAATGCATGAGCGGTGTGTGAGGTGCACGGGTATGGGCACATGCTCAGTTTGCTTTTTGATTAAATTACATTGCTTTCATCAGCGTTGGTTCGGTTCCACATAGAAAATAACGTCTTTATTTCGGAATTACGACTCTTAATGAATACACTTTGCATATGAAGTAAATTTCATCTTAAAGCATTTACTAGGACACTGGCGATTTTTACTGGGGTACGTGCCCCAGTAAATGGGGTCTAGCGACGCCCCTGAAACCAAACAAATATCAACATCTAATGATTTTACAGCTTGACGTTGTGTGGACGTTATCATTATGATGTTGGATTTTGGTTTCCATACCTGACAAATAAATGTCAGTATTTGTTGTCAATATGATGTTGGTTTAAGATGTTGACTCGACATTGGATTTTGGTCACTTTCTAACAACTTAAAATCCACCAAATATCAACGTCATTATTTGGCATCAAAATAACGTCCGTAGACACTGGCTCGGCATAAAATTTTAAATAAATAGACCTAAATCTAACCTAATATTAGCGTCTTATGACGTTGTCTGCCTGCAGGGCAATAACTAAATGCACTACAGAATGTTACGTTTACACACACATGCACAAAATACATGTTAACATATCAGCTTTTGACAGCATAATACTCACAACTCACTACTCTTGAGTACTTTTAAAAGGGCTTTTAAAAGGGCTTTTTACTCATACTTAGAGTAATATTTACAACAGATACTTTTACTCTACTTACACTACATTTTTAGGCAAGTAATGGTACTTTTACTTAAGTATGATTTTTAAGTACTCTTTCCACCATTCTAAACAAGTAACATTATTGATGATAATACAGTCACTTACTGCACTGAACATAAGGCAAAGTAGCACCAACTCGCACTAAATACTAGACTTATGCTAGTTTTGTTAAATAAAATCAGCAAACAATGTTAATGGATTATGATAAGAAGTTGCTGTGGTGGCAGAAACTTGTATTATTGTCAGCTAAGTGAAGTAACGGCTAGTTTTTGAAGTAACTAATAAGGGTGCCTGATAAGAGTGCCTGTGCCTCAATCTGCACGCTGTCCACCCTAAATTACTGAATGTTACAAATGTTATATGCATTTAGATCAGAAAGGTGGATAAGCACATTGAGACACAGCGATATCAATAGTTCACATGAGTCGTTCATAAAGAAGATTCATTCACAAAGAATCGCTCCCTTCGTTAGAATGAGAAGTGAAAGCGGGAGAGGGGGGGGGGGGGTTTAGGATATGGATTAAATCAAATTTAATATGTAAAATTATAATTTTTGAAATTTAAAAAATATTTGTGTACTGATCACCGGAAAATCTCCTGATCATAGATATGTGTATATATGTGTATATATCTATGGCTCAGGATGGCCAGCTCTCCACTGCACCTTGGGCCCACATTCATTTCAAATGAGCGCTACCCTGTACTAAAATGGCTGCTCTATTGACGCATTCCTTCCAATAGACAACAATAGCGTAGGCGACATCTAATGTAAATATCTATGTTTTTTCACATAAAATCCACTAGCAATTCGGCTAAATTAGGCTAATGCTAATCCATGTACCTGCTGCTACTCAAAACAGACTTCGAGAAACAGAAACACGATGATACAATTTTGATATTTTCACATGCTCCGCTCTCATCCAAGGCAAAAAAACAAACAATCAATCTCCCTCTCTGCTCCTCAATGGGCTTTTGTAAACAGTGTAAGAGCGCTCTGTCACAGTGTTCAAATATTATGCATAGAGCTTCCCCATCCTTTCATTACCACGGGGGAGCCGCTTCAAGTCTTTCTCTGTTAATTTCACCCCCCCCCCTCCCTCCCAAAATCTCTCGCCTTTTCTCTTGCCGTAGGATTTGTCCTTTCTTTATCGCGTTGTTTTCCTCCCAAACACCCTCTTTGGGCTCCATGCAGCTTATGCAAATGACTCCTTTTATTATACCCTCTCCTGCTGCCCAACACACACACACATTCTTACACACAGTAAATCTCCAGAAACACACACCTTCAGAGCATCGCCGACCAATTACGACAACTTGGCAGATCTCCATTTGTGTTTACAGAGCGGTGCATAGAAACACATGCATTATCGCAATTACAGCTTGTGCTTATGGGAGTCTGGGTTTGGGACGGCGGGCGTGCAGATGGCGGGGTGAGGGTACGGCTAGACTGGGTGTCGATGGGGGGTGAACCGGGAGATTCCCAGGCTCCGGGACTGTGCCCAGCTGCGGAGAGAGGCGGGGAAAGGGGGGACGTCACTAGACAGGCCTGACAGACCGGCCCATTCACGGCTACATTACTGAACCCTCGAGCCGCCCTTCCATAGCAACTTACACAGAGGTCAAAGGGCAAACAGAGCCCCTGAATGTAAAGAGAGACACAGTCTAGACATCTGTGAACTTGAACTTGACTTCATGGGCTGTGTTTCCATCAATGCATGTGGGAAAAATGTTGAATGGAGATGCCACGATGCACATAAAAACTGTGGAAGGGCTACACTCAAATAATGAAAATGATAAAATAAAAAAAGCTGGGTTGTTGATCAAGATTATGGAGGACGAAACCTGCAAAAACAATAAATAAATACGCAATTATATAAATAAATGAGTAAATAAATCTATAAATTCCTGCATAATTAAAACAATAAATGAATAAATATGTAAATAAATAAATAAATGTATCTAAAAATCCACAAAATCCTGCATAAATAAATATATAAATAATTAATAGTGCAGACAGGTAAATAATTAAATAAATTACACAAATAAATAAACACATTTGTGTAATTTATTTATTTCCCTGCCTGCACTATAAATTATTTATACATTTATTTATGCAGAAATTTGTGGATTTATTTACTCATTTATTTATTTAATTGCATATTTATTCATTTATTGTTTTAATTATGCAGAAATTTATGGATTTATTTATTTATTTATTTATTTGCATATTTATTTATTTGTTTGCATATTTATTTATTTATTATTATTTTATTGATGCAGGAATTTCTGGATTTATTTACTCATTTATTTATATATGTGCATATTTATTTATTTATATATTTGCATATTTATTTATTTATTGTTTTATTTATGCAGGAAGTTATGGATTTATTTACTTATTTATTTATTTGCATATTTATTTATTTGTTTATTTGCATATTCATATATTTATTTTTAGATGCAGGAATTTCTGGATTTATTTACTCATTTATTTATATACATGTATGTGCATATTTATTTATTTATATATTTGCATATTTATTTATTTATTTATTTATTTATTTATTTATTTATTTATTTATTTATTTATTTATTTATTGTTTTTGGAGGTTCATCTTCCATACAATATAACAGACTACACAGGGAATTTTATTTCATCCCATCATCATCTAAATTGAGTTTTCAAAAAATAAACAACCTTGAGCTTGTCTATATTTAATGTTTTTTTTAATTTATTATTATTAAATTTAAATGTCTGTGATCAAATACAGGAGCGGCATGGTGGCGCAGTGAGTTTGCATGTTCTCCCCATGTTGGTGTGGGTTTCCTCCAGGTGCTTCGGTTTCTAAATTGGCCGTAGTGTAAGAATGTGTGTGTAAATGATGGGTGTTTCCCAGTACTGTGTTGCGGCTGAAAGGGCATTGGCTGCGTAAAACATATGCCGGAATAGTTGGTGGTTCATTCTGCTGTGGCGACCTCTAAAATAGAAAGTAAGCCTAAGGAAAATAAATGAATGAATAGACTGTCAAATTACTTTTTTACCCAGTTGTTGGGTTTGTCAATATTTGAGACAATTTAGCATTTTTAGAAAGTGTTTAAAAGCAAAAGGCTTCACTTATATGCAGTGCTTAATTTGTAAATCGCGAGGTCCCAGAACAGATCGGGGTAACGGATCCAGAATGATACGAGAGGAGGGAGAGGTGTCGCAGACGAAAGTGAAAAGGGCGGGGGTGCGTGTGAGGAGGGGAATCGGTAAAATTAGGTGCCGGATCAGATTTCAGAGGTGCTGTAAATTAAGCCCTGCTTATGACAACTGATTACTAGAAACTGAGAAAAATTTATTTAGCTTCTTTAAATTTTTTTAGATGTCAAAAGCATCCCTGTTCCCACATGATACGAAATCAAACGAATTAGCTACTAAATCAAAAAGTTATGAATTGCCGTGAGATTGTGTCGAATTTCAAATAAAAACATTTTTACACTCACTTGAGGTGGTTTTGGACCAAAAGGGTTAATGCGAATAATGGGAGATGGAAACATCTTTGCTGAATTAACTATTTAGCGGGCATTACACCCACGTGACCAATCAGCTTTTTTCTTTATGCTTCACTTACCAATACTACAGTCAGCCACTCTAAAGGCTCGTACACACCGGAATACTTTTCGTTTGCGTTTATTGTCAGCGTTTTTCAAGAGGTTTTCCAGATTCAAACCCAGGCGATTTTCATAGGCGTCGAGCGGTGCAAAAAACAAAAAAAAACAAAAAAAAAACGAGCATGAGGCGTTTTTTTTTTTAAATTACGCTTTTTTTGTTTTTTTTTGCTTTGCGCGTTGATGTGCACGATCACATTGACGCCCTTTATTTAGTCACGAGGCATTAAACGTCCACGGAAAACGCGAGCAAAAAACGTCTTGTGTGCACGGGCCTTAACAGTTTAGCACTCGCCTCACAGCAAGAAGGTTGCTGGTTTGAGTCCCTGCTGGGCCAGTTGGCATTTCTGTGTGGAGTTCTCCGGGAGCTCCAGTTTCCCCCACAGTCCAAAGCAACACAATCTCACGTCAATTTGTAACTTTTTGATTTAGTGGCTAATTTGTATGAATTTGTATGATCTAATTCGTACAATTTAGTACAATTTGCTCATGCCCCAATGATAATTGGGTTTAGGGGTGGGGTTGTATGCCACGCCTCCCTTTTAAAATCTTATAATTTTGTACGACTGAACTCGAATCTAACGAATTAGCTGCTAAACTGACAAAACGTAAAATTCTTATGTTTTCTCGTGAGATCAGGCTGGTCCAAAGACATGCTGCATATGTGAATTGGGTAAACAAAATTGGCCGTAGTTTGTGAGTATGTGTGAATGTGAGAGTGTAAGGGTGTTTCCCAGTACTGGGTTTTGGCTGGAAGGGCAAACATATTCTGTAAAACATATGCCAGAATAGTTGGCGGTTCATTCCACTGTGGCGACCCCTGATATATAAGGGTCTAAGCTGAATGAAAATGAATGAATAAATGAATGAATTTCTACATGGAGACTTTTGGAGGATTTGTATTAATTTTTGGGCCATTTTTTGTAGGCCATTTTGTTTCTTTTGGTAGATGTTCAGGCTGGTTGTGTTGAATGTGTTTGTTTAGTATTTGTACACATTTGTATATGAACATGCCAGTATACCATCATGAATAAATGTTTGTATATGCAGCAATTCCATTGGCTGTTGTGCTTGTTGACAATGAAAAACAATGGTCTTGCTTTAAAGAAATGGTTTGCCCCCCAGTTCACCCTCATGCTGTCAACAAAATAATATGTTTTAACAAAAAAACGTTCGAAATTTGCCATAACGTTCCACAGAGGAAAAAATAGGACATGAGTTTGGCATTAGTCCTTTTCAGTCTGGTTTTTGAGGAGCGTCTGCTGTCTTTATTTTCACCACAGAGGCTCAATTAAACTCACGAGCCTCAAGGGTTACATGCGCTTTGCATCATCTAATGAGCGGCCCTAATAAATAAACTATAAACATCTTTTCAACACTCTGCTAATTTAATCTACGCATCCGCTAATGCACATTTCCAATGATTAAATCGGAAACAACCCTTATACACACTACTGAGGATGACGCGCTGGCTTTGTCTCAGAAGAAATTGGACAACGAATAAAATCAGACTCAAAAATGAGGTCAAGTGCCTGGCGTGAGCTTATTCTGCTGCGAGGCTCATCTCGAGAGTTTCCTCGTACAGTAATCATAAAAGCGAGGATGGAGGAATATCTGTCTGTACTTCTTTAAAGATCTTTAAGATCCGGGCTGCTTGATGGATTAGTTCTTAGCCAAAGTTGCATTTAGAGAGTAAGATTAGGCTTGACCCAAATTGACTTATTTAAGGCTCTGAATGGCACACGATGGATTCATATATTTGACAAATTCCTGGTTTAATCCATATATTTCTTAATCACAATATAGTTCTGTGTTTGAGTAACATGTTTTTGTTGAATTTTTTAAAGTTTCTAATGACATTTTGTCCCAATTTAAAATAAAAATGTCGTAATTAAGGAGCATTGTTTGCATAAAATTACTAAAAGACGCCATATATTATTTTTTAACAACAAAATGCCAATGTTTTAACCTTAGAAGAGTTAAGAAATCAACATTTGGTGTATTATCCCTATTTTTCTTTTTTAATAATTTTTTTTCTGGGTTTTCACCTTTAATTGATAGTACAGTAGGAGAGTATAGAGAGGAAAGTGTGGGAAACAGAGAGAAGGGAAGGATCAGCATAGGCCCAGCATCACCGGGAGCACCAGAGTGCCTTGTGTCGACACACTAACCACTACGTCATTGGCGCAGACATTTCTGATTTTCAAATGAAAACTTTTTTTATTCTGACAAATTATTTTCATTTCTGAAAAAAAAATTGTAAATGACACTACCCAGCAGGCACACAACGTCATACGGCGTTAATATTAGGTTAGATTAAGGTTCTGATGTCAGGTGATGAAAATTCAATGAATGTTATTTTGAAGTGCAATAACTACATCAAATGACATTGATATTTGGTTGTTTTTAGGTTGCGTTGGAAAGTGAACAAAATCCAACATTGAGCCAACATCATATTGACGTCAAATACTGACATTTATTCGTCAGGTATTTCAACCAAAATCTAACGTTTGAAAGATGTCACAGTAGTAACGTCCACACAACGTCAAGCTGTAACATCATTAGACATTGATATTTGATTGTTTTTAGGTTACTTTGAAAAGTGACCAAAATCCAACGTTGAGCCAACATCTTAAGCCAACATTATATTGACGTCAAATACTGACATTTATTCATCAGGTATTTCAACCAAAATCCAACATCTGATAAACGTCATAGTGGTAACTTCCACACAATGTCAAGCTGTAACATCATTAGATGTTGATATTTGGTTGTTTTTAGGTTGCGTAAGTGACCAAACTCCAATGTTGAGCTAACATCTTAGGCCAACATTATATTGATGTCAAATGCAGACATTTATTCGTCAGGTATGGCAACCAAAATCCAACATCTGATAGATATTATAGTGGTAACGTCCACACAATGTCAAGCTCTAACATCATTAGACATTGATATTTGGTTGTTTTTAGGTTGAGTTGGTAAGTGACCAAAATCCAACATCGAGCCAACATCACATTGATGTCAAATACTGACATTTATTCGTCTGGTATGGCAACCAAAATCCAACATCTGATAGATATTATAGTGGTAACTTCCACACAATGTCAAGCTGTTGTTTTTAGATTGCGTTTTCATCAAGGCCATAACTAAAACAGACCGTTTACCTAAAATAAAATAGATCAAATAATTATTAACTCAAACAAAATATATAAAAACATATTTACCAGCAACCTGTAAATTTACTGTCATATTTACTGTTTACATGTAACCTGTCATCGACTATTTATTCATTCATTCATTCATTCATTCATTCATTTTCTTTTCGGCTAAGTCCCTTTATTAATCCGGGGTCACCACAGCGGAATGAACCGCTAACTTATCCAGCACGTTTTTTACGCAGTGGATGCCCTTCCAGCCGCAACCCATCTCTGGGAAACATCCACACACACTCCTTCATACACTACAGACAATTTAGCCTCCCCAATTCACCTGTACCGCATGTCTTTGGACTGTGGGGGAAACAGGAGGAAACCCACACGAACGTAGGGAGAACATGTAAACTCCACACAGAAACGCCAGCTGACCCAGCCGAGGTTCAAACCAGCGACCTTCTTGCTGTGAGGCGACAGCACTACCTACTGCGCCACTGCGTCGCCGTCGACTATTTATGTATTTTGTTATTCTTGTAATGTAAAAAAAATGCACAAGACAGCTTATTAATTATTAATTATAAACAGAAATATTGCTAATTTTATAATAATATTTCACACGATCAGCATTTACTTTAAAATACATTCACTTTATTCATGTTTTAAACTTTATTAATAACTTTAGCACTTGTTCCAGTATCTCTTGTTGCTGTTCTGAGCAGATACAGTTTGACTTTAGCTCAGTTTAACAGCACTCAGCCAAAGACAGATAAAGACGACAGACTTTTGCTCTTGGCTGTTGACCTAAATACAGCAGACATGATCTTGATTTAATCTTAGCAGACTGTGTTAACAGATACAACAGATAGACGCTTGTGTTAATCCAGCTCTCCATCAGAAATCTGATGATTATCTACAGTCCAGCAGAGCATCAATTGATGAACATTTGATGGAAAATCTCAGGTTAAACATAAAATCAATAAGACAAAAATTATATTTTGATTAGAAATGAAGCAGCTGACTACTGCCAATGCTTGATTACCATAACTTTATTTTAACCTCAAATTCTCCTCCAATTTGAAGACTGTTTACCTTGTTTTATTTTACAAATCAAGTGAACAAGAGAGTATTTCATTTTGACTGAAATTGATAAATAAATAAAATACTCATTACAATACATCATTTTACATGCTAAGATCATCTTATCACAGTACACACATTGAACACATTAAAGAGTTAACGTTTTATTAATATCTGTGTGATGGGTTTTAATTAGGTCGGAGGAACGTATTATTAGAGTCTGAAGGCAAAATATGAGGTACATTTAAAATTAGCATTATTATTATATTTTACATCATGCTATTTGAGGTCATCTCATTAAAATAAACCTCAGTTGAAGATTACCATTTATTTCAGAAATCATGTATATCCCACTATAAGTCAAAGGTTTGAGGTTAGCAAGATATTTGAAAGAAAATTGTATTTCTATTGGGCAAGGATGTGCAGTGTGTACTGTATACATCTATCAGTTCTGTTAGTTCTTTGGTCTAATGCTTATGTTTCAAGCCCTTTTTTATGATCATTAGCCATCAAAGACATTAGCATTGAATTTTTGTTTAGTATGATAAAGTTGAAAGATTTGCTATCAATTTATGAATCTTGAAGGTGATCAAGAAGTAGTTACTTTCAGAAGAACAATAAAGATGATTTTAGCTGAAACTGTGGTCTTTGGTGATTTTGAGAAATCTCTGACTGAGATTTTGAGAAAAAAAAACAGAGGCAATACAAAATTAATACCCATGGTTCCTGATGATCAGGTCTTATGAAGCAAAACCATCAAACTGTGCAAGAAACTGAATATTATTTACAACATTTTTTACTTTTATCCACCAGCTTCAGTAACTAGCCCTGAACAAGATTCACAACATGCAACTTTGAGTGAACTATTGCTTTAAAGGGATAGTTTCCTCACCATTTCCTCAAGTGATTCTGAAATTCTTTTACGAATTTCTTTCTTCTATTTTGAAGAATATTGTGGAAAAAACAATAGCTATTAGCTATGTTTTCATCCAATGCTAATTAAATGTATGCGCAAAACTGGAATATTGCAAAAACATTTGCAAATAAAGCACAGTTTCCACCAAATGAGTCAAAGGCCACGTTTACACTGTCAGGTCTTGATGTTCACTTCCGATTTGTTGCCTATATCTGATTTTTTTGCCTGTTAACAGAACACATGTCTAAATCTACATCTCCAGCCAGTCAATCCATCAATATCACAACTACAAACCCGCTTTCATACATTTATGACTACAGTGGCGCATTGCATTATCAGGGCTGTTTTGTGCCTCTTTGTGAATTTGAGGTGTGTTTGTTGTTTGCTGGTTTCTGCTTCTGATGTCTTTATGACCTTCATTACGACACACATGCAAATGACGAAGCCGAGAGCATTTCCATCATCAGCAGACAGAGGCGTCTTTACTGGATCTGCACACACTGAGATCTTAAGTTCAGCTCAAGCTCATTCAGTAACACTACAGATGCAATCATATTTTGCTTCTTACACTGACAGGACAGTGTGATATTTAGTGGAGGTAAAAAGCCTTTGACTACAAAAGTCACACTTTAAAAATATATATGAATAAATAACTGCAAAATGGTGTGCATGGAAAGTGTATTTGTTTATATTATTGTAATTGTTTATATAATAGTTTATATAATTACATAATCGTACAATTGTTTTCACCATCATTTTTACCATCATTTATGATGTTTCAGCAGCTTAATTGGAGTTCACCTGTGGTAAATTCAGTTGATTGGACATTATTTAAAAAGGCATACACTTGTCTATATAAAGTCCCAGAGTTGACAGTGCATGTCAAAGCACAAACCAATCATGAAGACAACGGAATTGTCTGTAGACCTCCGGGACAGGATTGTCTCGAGGCACAAGGCTGGGGAAGGTTGCAGAAAAATTTCTGCTGCTCTGAAAGTTTCAATGAGCACAGTGGCCTCCATCATCCGTAAGTGAAAGATGTTTGGAACCACCAGGACTTTTCCTAGAGCTGGCCGGCAATCTAAGCTGAGTGATCGGGGGAGAAGGGCCATAGTCAGAAAGGTGATCAATAACCCGATGGTCACCCTGTCTAAGCTCCAGCGTTCTTCTATGGAGAGAGGAGAACCTTACAGAAGGACAACCATCTGTGCAGCAATCCACCAATCAGGCCTGTATGGTAGAGTGGCCAGACGGAAGCCACTCCCCACCTGGAATTTGCCAAAGGGCATCTGAAAGACTCTCAGACCATAAGAAACAAAGTGTTTCAGCAGCAGGAACTGGAGGACTAGTCAGGATAGAGGGAAAGATGAATGCAGCAATTTACAGAGACATCCTGAATGAAAACCTGCTTCAGACCTCAGACTGGGCCAACGGTTCATCTTCCAGCAGGACAATGACACAAAGCACACCGCCAAAATATCAATGGAGTGGCTTCACAACAACTCGGTGAATGTCCTTGAGTGGCCCAGCCAGAGCCCAGATCTAAATTCTATTGAACATCTCTGAAGAAATCTGAAAATGGCTGTACACTGTCGCTTCCCATCCAACCTGATAGAGCTTGAGAGGTACTGCAAAGAGGAATGGGCAAAAATTCCCAAAGACAGGTGTGCCAAGCTTGTGGCATCTTATTCAAAAAGACTTGAGGCTGTAATTACTGCCAAAGGTGCATCAACAAAGTATTGAGCAAAGGCTGTGAATACTTCTGTACGTGATTTGTCAGGTTTTTTACTTGTAATACGTTTGCAACAATTTCAAAAAATCTTTTTTCACATTGTCATTATGGGGTATTGTGTGTAGAATGTTGAGGAAATCAATTAATTTAATCCATTTTGGAATAAGGCTGTAACATAAAAAATGTGGAAAAAGTGAAGCGCTGTGAATACTTTCTGGATGCACTGTATATAATATACATAATTTAATAAAATTATTTTAGATAATATTAATATATAAATATATATAATCTATTATTAATTTATTCATAACAGTGTTTTATGAATTATGAAGTGATAAAATGAGATTCCCAAATCCTCTCTGTAAAATCTGCAAAAATAAAACAAGAATTTCAAACCCAATTTCATCCAACATTCAGACTTTTGTGATAGAAATGTATGCAAATTAGTGCATACTTAATTAAATGTGGCCTCATTTACATATTTAAACCTAACATTTCTTCAACTTCTATCACAAAGACACGTTTGCGATTTATCATGTAATCAATCAACTGAAGAAGTACGTTATGAACTATTAGCTGACCTGCGCTGTGTCACATTAGCGCGGGACACAAACACACTTCACGCATCTTCAGACTCAGACACACTACATGCGAGCTAATGAAGATGATCAGGTGGCGTCTGTAAACACACACACACACACACACACACACACATTAATACAAAAGCGGAATGATCTGCATAAGCGTCTGCTGGCGTCTGGTTCTCACCCTGCCCCCTCGCTCTCACACACGCACTTACAATGATGGGAACGGGAGCTCGTCCTGAAGCAGGGGGCCTCCATTGAGTCCAGCGGGACAGAATATTAATGGCCGACAGCACGTTCTGTTCATTAAAGCCACGCTCTCTGCTGCAGCTGCCGGCGCTCCTTGTACCAGCCGAACCCTCGACCCGCTGCCAGCCTGAGACGCGCATTCAGAGACACTGCAGGTGAACACGCTTTCAAATCAACTCATAGTTTCACCACACTTGTCCAGTTGATCCACTACATTAAAAGGTTGTTTTTTGTGTTACATGTTTTTAAAACATGTTAGGTTTAGATATGCAAATGAGGCCTTATCTCATTAAATATGCGCTAATTTGAATATTTGTTCAAGCACACAAAAATTTGAACGTTGGATGAAGTCTTTAGGTTTAAAATTGTTGTGTTTTATGCACATATTAAAGTCAAAGGTTCCAGAAGTGATGTTTGTATCACTTAATAAGAAAACACTGCCAGAATTATTATTAATAATATTATTATTATTATTATTAGATAACACTTAATAGTGTATTTTGGATGTTTTTTTTGTACAATAAAAAATGATCAAAACCCGCTAAAAAAAGTCAAAAGTCAATTAAAAGTCAAAGCCCAAAAAATCAAAATTGAGAGCAGTTTTTGCCTGTAGTGTTGATCGATTACATTGATGTTTTTTTTTTTTTTTTTTTTTACATGTTTTGTAAAATGCTAGGTTTAGATATGCAAATGAGGCATTACATCATTAAATATGCTCTAATTTGAATATTTTTTTAAGCACATAAAAATTTGAACGCTCAATGAAATCATCAGGTTAATTTTTTGGGGGGGTTTTGCACATATTAGAGTCAGGTTTTTACACAAGAGATTGTTAAAATCTCTTATCAATTCAGAATTATTATTGTTATCATTAATATTATTATGTTTTTTGTTTTTTTTTTAGATATAAATAAAACTGTAGTTTGGTGTAAAAAAGAGCTGCTAAAGTGAAGATTTATAATTTATGGCAGGAGAAAAAAAATTGTTTGGAGAAAACAAATTGGTGAAGTGCAATAAAAGAAACACGTAAAAGCGTATTTTGGATGTTTTCTGTATAATAAAAAATGATCAAAAAGCCAAAATGTCAAAATTGAGAGCTGTTTTTGCCTGCAGTGTTGATAAATTACATTAAGTGTTTCTTTGTATTACATGTTTTCTTAAATGTTAGGTTTAGATATGCAAATGAGGCATTATATCATTAAATATGTGCTGGATGAAATCATCAGGTTTAAAATAGTTTTTTGCACATATTAGAGTCAAAGATTTTTACAGAAGGGATTTTTGTATCACTTAATAAGAAAACATTGCCAGAATTATTATTATTATTATTATTATTATTATTATTATTAGAAGATATGAATAAAACTGTAGTTTGGTATAAGAGCTGCTAAAGTGAAGATTAATTTGGAGAAAACAGCCTTTAGAAATATGCATTGCAATTGTAATCTATTGATACGAATTGATAAAGTGCAATTAAAGAATCACTTAATAGCATATTTTGTGATGTTTTCTGTACAATAATAAATTATCAAAACACTTTATTAAAAGTCAAAACCCAAAATGGCCAAATAGAGAGCTGTTTTTGCCTGCAGTGTCATGCCTTAATAGATGTTTGAGGTTTAAAGGCTATATAAATGGATGTGCTGTAAAGTAATGTAAAATACTCTGTATGTGTTTTGACTATTCATGGTTTATGTTAAGTGTGTTTAATGCAGATATAGTTTGTCAGTTTTTGTTGGATGTAAAAAAAATGTTTACTGCACTGAAAAAAGCTGTGTATAAAGTACTTTTTCTTTTTTAAAAACAGAAAGTGCCAGTAAAAGTCATAATTAATAACAAAGAAAAGGCTTTTTAGGTTCAAATTAGTTTGATTCCATAGGGAAATTGTTTTAAAGCAATGTAAAATAGCATTTATTTTGTATATTATTTATGTGAAAATGACTTAGGTATTATTATTCAAGTACTGCAGCTAAAATACAACATCTACACTGTAATTTTCACTATTTTAAAGAAATGGCTGGTAAATTTCACAATTAATAACAAAGAAAATGCTTTTTTAGGTTCAAATTAGTTTGATTAAATAAGGGAAATTGTTTTAAAGCAGTGTAAAATCGCATTTATTTTATATTTTATTTATAAATTGTATTTGAAAATGACTTTTAGGTATTATTATTCAAGTATTGCAGCTAAAAATACAACATCTACACTGTAATTTTCACTCTTTGAAAGAAATGGCTGGTAAATTTCCCAATTAATAACAAAGAAAATGCTTTTTTTAGGATATATGAATGTGTATGAGAGATATGTGTATATTAGCTCTTTTTGACTACTTTTGATTTGTTTTATGTGTGATAAATGCTTTTGTACAGTAATATTGCAGCTATCAAAAGCGTCTACTGCGATGCATTTGCAGCAAAAACACCTTACGAAAAGTCAAAAAGTCCAAAATCTGACCGTTCTGGCTGAATAATTAGCCACCTGCATGAAAAATGACCTGTAAACTTCTGAAAATGTAAAAAGCTCAGTACATCTCAGTGAATACAGCAGGGTCTTGTATCTCAGAGAATGCTGGGATATGGTGTGTGTGTGTGTGTGTGTTTAAACAGGCCAGCAGAGCTCCGTCTCATTCACTGTATATGTGTGTCAAGAGGATCTCAGCTTAGCGCCGCTCATTAGCAGCCCTGCTTTGCTTATTTTCTCCTTTTCATCCTCCAGCTCTCGTTCGTTATCCGTCCTCAGCTACAAACTATGAGCTTTAAGGAAAGATTTGAATTGTAAATAAGGCCGCTATAGAAGTACACTCCTCTTTTTGTGGGGAATGTAAAGGACAAAAACAAGAGCGCAACACCATCCTTCACGTCTATAGGGGCATCAGATTGAATATTGATGATCTTTACTGCAGGATCCAGCAGAAGAGAAGTCATAAAAATATCTAATTAGACCTATAATTGTTTGATCATTTTTATTAAAATTAAAATAAAAGTACTATATATAACTTTTGTGAACATAACATGACAAAATAAGGGTGAAATAATGTATAAATACAGTGCTCAGCATTTCGAATATTTATATTTTTATCCATTTCTCATTCAATATACACTGTATATTGTATATAACAATTATATGATCATAGACAGCATATGTTTTTAGTCATTGTAACTTAATAAACCAAGTTAATCATGTTCTAACTTAATTTGTTAAGTTACGCAAGCTGTTTTAAGTCAGTTTAACATAATATAAGTTCAATGGACTCATAAGATTAATTTGATTCAGCCGATTTGATTTTGAGGCAACCAGGATTTTTTACAGTGTAATTTATTTTGGTGCATTTAAACAAAATTGATTTATTAAACAGATATTTTAGTCACCAAACATCTTTAGACATAGAAAAATAATACATTTATTAACACAAAATATTGCAAAAAATTTACGAACTAGATTTTTTAATAGGAAATTTAAGAGTAATATGGTTTTATAACACCTTAAAAAAGCTGTTATCTTTGACATTCATAAACAAAATGTATATATCATGTATAGAGCTCAGCATAATTGAGTACATGAACACAAATATTTTTATCTATTTCTCAGTGAATATAGGCAATGTATTTTGGTGCATTTAAACAAAACAGATTTATTAAACAGATATATTTATTCAAATAATATTTTAGTCATCAAAAATATTGAGAAATTGAAAGATAATACAATTAAACTCAAGCTAAATATTGCAAAAAAAAAATTACAACCTACAAAATTTTAACTATATTTTTGATATTTTTATTTGCTTCTCTTGATTTTTCCTCTTCTTTTCTATAACATATACATATAGCTGGACTGGTTTTTGGACCGTTATCGTAAGTCAGATTACCTCCAGATTGGGCTTCAGTACTGACTAATCTAATGTATGTGCACAAATATAATATTGTAAAGCATTAAAAATATACATTTAAAAGGGAGATTTGTGAGGGGTGTACTAATATATCCTGAGGACTGTATAAGTTCCATTATTATTCAGTTAAACAGATGATATTATGTTAAAATTAAAAACGTCGTTCTGAATTCATGCAAAAATGTTATTTTATTTTGGTTGTGAGCTTAAATTTATACTATATATTTTTTTTTTCTTTGACCAAATAGACTTTAATAATAATAATACATTTTATTTCTAGTGCACTTTTCTCAGACCCAAAGTGCTACAAGCCATACAAGGCAAACAGTAACAAAACAGAACAATAAAAACAGTCAAAAAGTCCACAATAAAACAATAAAATATGAACGATCTAATACAATTGAATGATTTAAATAAAAATAATCAATCTAAGTTAAAAGCAACATTAAAAAGGTGAGTCTTGAGAAGTTTCTTAAAACAGTTCAGAGAAGCGGCATTCCTGGTGCTGATGGGTAGGCCATTCCATAACTTAGGCGCACTGTACGAAAAAGCACGACCACCCATAGTCTTTAGTTTACAGCGTGGCTGATACAGCAAAAGTCCAGATGAAGAATGAAGACTGCGGGTGGGATTATATATGTATATATATATACAGTTGAAGTCAGAATCATTAGCCCCCCTGAATTATTAGCCCCCCTGTTTATTTTTTCCCCTATTTCTGTTTAACGGAGAGAAGATTTTTTCAACACATTTCTAAACATAATAGTTTTAATAACTCATCTCTAATAACTGAATAATTTTATCTTTGTCATGATGACAATAAATAATATTTGACTAGATATTTTTCGAGACACTTCTATACAGCTTAAAGTGACATTTAAAGGCTTAACTAGGTTAATTAGGTTAACTAGGCAGGTTAGGGTAATTAGGCAAGTTATTGTATAATGATGGTTTGTTCTGTAGACTATCGAAAAAGGATATAGCTTAAAGGGGCTAATAATTTTGACGTTAAAATGGTGTTTAAAAAATTAAAAACTGCTTTTATTCTAGCCGAAATAAAACAAATAAGACTTTCTCCAGAAGAAACAATATTATCAGACATACTGTGAAAATTTCCTTGCTCTGTTAAACATTATTTGGGAAATATTTAAATTCAAAAGGGGGCTAATAATTCTGACTTCAACTGTGTATGTATAATTATTTGTAAAAAAAAATTACATGTAAATAATTTTATTTATTTATAATTTGTTCTTTATATTTTTAACAATGCTAATTTTAAATAATAATAACAAAAATATATATAATTCATTTTATAAGAATTATCAGACAATCATAAGCACAGATATAAAGTTACAAAAACATTTTTACCTACACCTCAAAATAACTGAGGGACAATGAGACGTTCATAATTGTACAGTGCTCGTCACTGAATCTAAATGTTGCCCTTAACGAACACACTGATATCTGTGTTAATATATTAGCGAGACACAGAGCAGCTTTAACAAAGAATGATGGCAGCCGGTGCTCCAGTCGCTGCCAGTTCATTTATTTTCTTCACTAAACCCCCCATTCCTCGCCAAAACCCTCCGCTAATTAGTCTAGATAGATCAGATCAGCTCGAGCAGAGGGGGGCAAATGAAGAGGGCGATAATGATAATACACACTCACACACACACACACACACACTCACACACTCACACACACATACACACTCTCACGTGGGCACAAATAAAGACCATGATGCAGCTCACCTCATGTGCCAGTCCAGCCATCTTAGCTCCTGGTGTGAAGATCTCCGTCAAGATGGCCTCCCGGAGCCGCGTGAGGGTTTGTGGCACCGCTGGCACACTGTGCAGATGGCACCGGGACTCTGGGTGGCGAAGGGAAAGAGCAGGGATCCTCTCTGTGTTTCTCTGACGGCGGCGCCTTTAGACACTGCTGAAAATGTGAACTCATAATTATCAGCGTACTTCGCAGTAATTGATTACATTAATTTTTGTTGTTGTATAACAAAATATGCTAATTAACTAGGCACTAATTTGCATATATTTCTAGCACACAAATATTATTTTAGATTTGTTTCGTTTTAAAGTCAGTAGAAAGAACTGCAAACAGACGGGGGAAATATCTACATTTTTTTGGGTCTGAATGTTGTTTTTAATTATGCATAATTTTGTATGACAGTATCTCTCTCTATAGAATCCTTCAAAATACATAGATAAATATATAGATATGAATAAAACGGTGTAGTTTTTGTATATAAAAGCTGCTGAAGTGGAGATTTATCATTTTGAGAAAACAGCCTTTAAAATGTGTATTGTATTAAATAAGTTTGGCAAAAAATCAGAAAACTGGTTAAGTTTGGCAAAAATAATTTTCATTTTGGATTATTAGTATCATAATATTATTTTTGGTGTATTTTCATTACATTAGACTGACAAAAACCCTTTATAAAGAGACAAAAAAGTCCAAAATGTCAAAATTGACAACGCTGTCTTAATGTTTTGTGGGATATTGTGGATGGAGATTAGACTCTGTGTGAAAGGTGAGTGGAGAGAATGAGTACACACACACACAGAGAGAGAGAGAGAGAGAGAGAGAGAGCGAGAAAGAGATTTATAGACTATTTTTTATTGATATATAAATAATATGATATATTGAATATTTCTATATATATATATATATATATATATATATATATATATATATATATATTTATATATATATATATATATATATATATATATATATATGTATATATATATATATATATATATATATATATAATTTATATTGAACTATTTATTTTACTTGATTATATGTATGTATATACACATTTATATATATATAGAGGGAGGGAGAGAGAGAGAGAGAGAGAGAGAGAGAGAGCATGAAGGCATGAAAACGGATCATTAACAAAAACACTTATTATTGCCAAGATGATGCCATGGCAACAGACTCCTGGTTTGTTTTGAGCTGTTTACACAATGAAAAATAATGAAATACAATACTATATATATGTGTGTGTGTGTGTATATATTTAAATATGCAAATAAGTGCCTATTTAATTAGCATATTTTGTAATACAGCAATAAAAATATATAAACATAAATATACATATATATACATATATATGTATATATATATATATATATATATATATATATATATATATATATATATATATATATATATATAAATCCTTTATACTCTAATTTATTTTAAAATGGTATTGTTGTTGTTTTTTATTTATATATACTTTATGTTAAATAATAATAATAATATTAACAATATAAAATTTACAATATTAATATAATATATATACATTTCATATATAAAAATAACTAATTATTATTGTAGTTATTATTATTATTATTATTATTGCTATTATTATTGTTGTTGTTGTTGTTATTTTTGTTGTTTGCCTGCAGTGTTGATCTATTACATTAAGTGTTTTTTTGTATTACATGTTTACATGTTAGGTTTAGATATGCAAATGAGGCATTACATCATTAAATATGCGCTAATTTGAATAATTTTTCAAGCACACAAAAATATGAACGCTGGATGAAGTTGTCAGGTTTAGTATTGTTGTTTTTTGCACATTTTAGAGTCAAATGTTTTTACCAAAGGGATTTTTGTATCACTTAATAGGAAAACATTGCCAGAATTATTATTATTATTATTATTATTAATAATAATAATAATAATAATAAATAATATATATGTATTATATGTATTTAAATGTTTAAAAACACATATACA
Source organism: Danio kyathit (assembly GCA_903798195.1). Lineage (NCBI taxonomy): Eukaryota > Metazoa > Chordata > Actinopteri > Cypriniformes > Danionidae > Danio > Danio kyathit. The sequence goes on from LR812543.1 coordinate 11,153,539, forward strand.
TTTTTTTTAATTTAATACTTAAATAATAATTTTGAACATTAATAATTAAACAAAAATGTTATGTTGAGATATTCATTTGCACTGAAAAAATGCATTAAAAATTATTCTAATATAGACAGCTAATTAAAAATAAATGAATATACTACATAGCATAATAAATGCATGCAATTTGCACCAGCACGATTGACAGAACATATTAACAAATATCCTATTGTTAAGAGAAAAAGGTGTCCAAAACAGAGACTGTCTTATAAAGCTATGAAGCAGACCATTGAGTCTGAGCAATTAGCCAGAGCTGTGTGTCATTGCATACTGCACTGGATTCCTGCTCTATCAAGGGCTCAAGCCTAAAGAATGAAACACAGTCCCATTTCAGCGTGATAGTCTGTGTGTATACAGAGCATGAATAACTGTTTGTGCTGCTGCCATTGTTTCTGTCTTTTACACGGGGAAATCCAGTACAAAGAGTCTAAATAGGCCTACAGGACGATCCTGAGCCCCCCTTTAGGCCACAGAGCCCGACAAATAACCCTCAAGTGCCTCTTTTGAGCATTGAGCCACTGAGAAGGTCCTTCAGCTCAACGTATGAGAAAATCTGCAACATCACAGTCCCAGAAATAAACGTGAAAAGAAAAAGATTCTCTTTGCGAATGTAGATTTTGCCAAATAAATGCCCACATTTGATTTACACTGAAGAGCTGCCAGACACTGCAGGCGAACAGGGTAAAAAAAACTAATACTGTTATACAAATATACTAATACCATAATATACTAATATAATATACTAAAACCATACACACCTGATAAAATAAACAATTGTAAACATAGGTTTTTTGTTACAATATGTTTTGCCACATGTGCTGTTGCAAATGCATGCATTTATTATGCCATGTAGTATATGCATTTCTTTTTAATTATCTGTCTATATTATAATTAATTTTTATTGAATTAATTATTTATTGATGCATATCATTTTTGTTTAATTATTAATGTTAAAAATGATTATTTTAGTATTAAAATTAAATAAACAATGTATATATATATTTAAACATTTACATATCTCTATATTTGTAGCTTCTAAAATGTTATGATTAAATATGCTAATTAAATGCACTAATTTGCATACATTTCTTGTTTCATTTGCATCACAATTTTTGTTTAAAATAATTTTCGACACGTTAGAGTCAATGTTTTTTTCTTACAAAGCTGATTTTGGGAATCTCTTTTTGTCTCTGCATAAATCAGAAAATAAGGCAGAAACAATTTTCTATAATAAAATGTTGCATATAATCAAGCATATTACATGCATATATGTACAGAATGCTCTTTAAAAACACTTCAAAATGCAGATATGAATAAAACTGTAGTTTGATGTATGTGAGAAGTGGAGATCTATGAAAAAAAATCATAAAAATAAAGTATTTTATTTAAAATCTACAAACAAAAACTGATAAAGTGCGACAAAGGTCATTAATAAAAGTGTATTTTGAAACTTTCGTTTATGGTTAACTATGAAAATGCACTTTATGAAAAGCCAAAAAGCTCTTAAAACTAACTTTAAGGCAATCCTGTCACAATCTGGACAATCAAATGAGATATTTGTGAAATTACCTGAGGCAAAAGCGTCTGTTTCTCCTGCTGTTCTCCAGAGATTTTGAGAATTATTTCTACTTTCGGTTATCTAGCTTTATGACAGTGTTATAACTCATACAGCTAGATAACCAAAGAGAGAAACCAACCCTCTGAAAGAAATTTTTAGGCCCCACTGTTGGTGATCTGCAGAAATACATCTACAAAGAAATTGCAATCATTTTGTTAAATACATTACTAACAAGAACAACATACAGGACAAGAGAAATGGCAGAAAAAGCATGAAGTTTAGAAATAAAAAAACATGAAATTAGTTTATTAATGAATTAAGCTAGAACAGCAATTTATGTTAAAATCATTCCATATATGCTTAAGAATATCTATCTAATTAAAATCGATATAATCTATTTAGAAAAATATAAAAAAGTTACAAAAATAATGAAACAAAACAATATTTGTTACATAATGCAAAGAAAATCAGTTCAAATATGTAAATTGATGTTTGAAAATATCTGTATTATTAAGCAATATTTGTTGCTATTACTCAAAGGGGTAATTTTTACAGTTGTTTTAAGATATCACTTTAAATGCGTATTTAAAACCAATGCATGTGTGTTATTATATCCCAAAAGTTTAAGCCGCATCAGATGTTTGTGTATTTTCATATATATTTAATAATACTTTTATTTAACATAAACTGTTATCAAAGGGCAATTTATTCAATATGAAATAAAGCTTTTTTAACAATTGAAAATATAGTCTATTGCAAACACAAAACAACTACACAATGTAATAAAAATAGCTACATAAAATATGATTTCCAAATTTATTCCTTATGGTTTATGATATTTAATAGCATTATAAAATCCACCACAATTGTGTCTTACAGGCTGTTTTTCTAATATGCATTTTAAGAGTGACATAATTATGCAATAAACACTATAAACCTCTTTGCAAACTTTGTTATATTTATTTAGCTTATATATTTTGATTTCAAATCAAGAGCTCCATTGTTTAAACTATTATTTTAAGAACATGACTTGATAATGAAATAAACTCACAATTAGCCTAGCTTACTAAATATTCTACAAGCTAAAATATTATTTTAATAATATCATTATAAATATGTGGGAAATTACCCAACTTTGATGTCTAAAAAATATATATAACCTAGCCTATATTCAGCAGTGGCTCAACCGTCAAAGCTGAACGACACCCATTGGGTTTCACCATTTTTATTCCTCTCTTTAATTTATATATTTAGAAACTATCAAATTTAAGGCATACTTATAAATAATACACGAATTAAAACAACTAAATTAAGAGACAGGTTAACAAATAGGCTATATATATATACATATATATAAATTATCGATAATTAGAGCAGCCTGATTTTGTCTTTATATTTACTTCATTTCCAACGGACTGAAAACAAAGACATTTACCACATTTCTTACCTCGCAAACGGCATCATCATCATCATCATCATCGTCCTCAACTGCATATGAAACACATGAAACATGCAGCGCGTCTATAATCCACAATGTCTCCCCAAAAATGCGTCTCGGGCTTACCAAACACCGTGTTTCTTCTCCAAATAAGTCGCTCGGGTGTCTGTGAACGCGTGCTGAGGGAAACATTTACAACAGGTGGCAAAACTCAGCATTGATTATATCGATTATGATGATGCCGGAGACGCTGCTGGAGCTGAAATGGTACCAGTCCTCAGCATCCTGCCCAGTATGAGCTCTCCCGCAGTGACGTCAGCGGCGCGGCGGCCAATCGTAGAACTCGCTGAGCTGGCTGGCCAATCAGAGAGTGAGGACGCGGGTCGCTTTTGTGAGCTGATGCGATCGAGACTCGGTTTGTTCATGAACAGATGTGGCTGCAGCAGGTCAGGGCTCTTGTATTCATAAGTGTGTCCCTAAAAATATGGTTATGATATATCCTATCCATATTGACTGTCGTGAGTTATAGGATTAATCAGATGGGTCATTGTGTCGGCTATCTGGAAAGTTGGACTCAAATAAATCGGTTTTTAATACTGGTTAGGCTACACGAAGTGTTTTGTAATTGTCTTGATTAAACACTGAATATTTGGCATCTTTCTTTAAAATATTGTAATATAAAAGTAGTTATTTTTATAACAAGCATATTCTAGTTTTAAACTAAAATAATAGGCTAGAGCTCCTCTAAAGTCTACATAAAAACAGACAGGTTAGGTTAAAATGAGAATGTTTAAAAATGTGAGAATATTATTTATTAAAATGAGTTGGAATTTAATTGCTAATGTTTATATTTATGTAGCCTATGAGCTACAGTTTACTTGTCTTGTTGCTATTAGCTAAAACCATAAAGACGCAACATATTAGGCTAGTTAGCAGGGTAATAACGAGTAATAACACATTAGCAAGTCAATGACTATTATAAATTTGCGTACTATAGCCTATAATTTGTGCGATAAAATTATTTAATCTATCTCTGATTGTTGCTATTTCTTAAGAGTTTTTGCATTTAATCATTATTATATGATATAATGATAAAATATACACATATTATAAGATATATTATCTATTTTATATTTTTGTAGCCTATGTAGCCTAGTCTTGTTGCTATTAGTAGTCTTGTTGCTATTAGCTAAAACCAAAACTACGCAACATATTAGGCTAGTTAGCAGGCTAATAATGAGTAATAACGCACTAGCAAGTCAATGACTATTATAAATTTGTGTAATATATAATTTGTGAGTTAAAATGATTTTATCTCTGAATGTTGCTATTAGGCTATTTCTTATGAGTTTCTATATAATCGTTATTATATAATATAATGATACAATATAGGCCTGTTATAAGATGTAATATATTAGCTATATTTAAAAATTCTGTAGCCTATTGAATGTTAAATTATTCCAGCACGTGCTTTGCTTTTATTTAGGTTACATCAGTATTAGGCTACATTTCAGCTTTAGCACGACTAAAATACAACAGAAAATCGATCTTAATATATTTGTTCGTTAAACAAATAGCTTTACACGAAGGATTATAAAACTATAATGAGTTTAGAAATCGAAAAACCCTTTATATGTTAAATCTATATAATATATTGCAATATATTCCACATTTCTGCTGATCATAATTCAGGTAAAAGATTAAATATGCTACTCATTAGCATCATCGGGGAAAAAAAAATTGAAATAGCCTATAAAAATAATTAAAAAGAGCAAAACAATAAACATGGGGATTTGAGATGCTAATGAAGAGAAATGAGCGGGAAATGCGCTGATGATCGCGTTATACCACAGACTGGAGCAACTCAAACACAATGACATTTCTCAAAAGGGGTGTATTTGTATTCAATAATAATACTTATCTGCGTTTCAACGACATTTGTTCGATGAATGATGATTTACAAGATCTAGAAGATTACAAGATTACACTTAATATTGTATAAAGTAGCCTAAAAAATACAAACAATTCAGAAAACAGCATGTACATGTGAAAGGATTCATGAATTCGTAGTTCTGCAAGCATATTGCATCTGACAAATTCAAGTATATAAAAATACATATTGTTTGATCAACAAAATCTTTATTAATATGTAGGATGAATATATCTATGTTTTTTAGTTTAGTGGGCTAAAATACACGAATATTATAACATGGTTTTAAATGAATCCATTGGGGAAAAAAATGCACGTTTGACTTCTTTAGATCTTTAAAGTTCTTATCTTTTATTTTATAAATGCTGTCAAACACATTTTTTTAGCATAACAATGAAAGTGCACTTCACATATTTGTACAGCAGAATCGTTATAAACTGATTATGTATCGGTTTTAGACAGTCTAGCGTTTTCTTTGGACCTTCATTGAACAAAAGTTTGTCAGACAATTGAAAGACTTTGGACTTGAACTTCACCTCGAGGACATCTGTCCCTCCAGAGAACATGTGCTTTCAAAACCAGCAGTCACACGTCAAATACTACAATTAATATCACATTTTATATGTACATTTGTAAACATTACAATAAAATAAAAAACATGAACTGAAAATGCACACAATTTAATTAATAATAAACACATGTGCGTTAATGAAGGATATTCAGTATTAGGATCATATAATTCTAGATGAAATTAATATACTTTAAATTAAGTTTATTATTATTGTTATTTTTATTATTAATAATAAACATTATAATTTACAATAATACAATTATTATTATTATTAATATTATTATTGTTGTTGTTGTTATTATTATTATTATTAATGTAATATAATATCAGAAATAGTAATATTAGAAATAATAATAATATAATAATAATAATAATACATATAAATATGATAATAATAATGATAATAATAATGATAATAATAGTAAATAATAATATAAATATAATAAAAATAAAAATAATAATAATGTAATATAATAATATTAGAAATAGTAATATTTGAAATGAATAATGATAATAAATATTATTACAGATTATATGAATATTTATTTATTTGAATACAAATAAAACTGCAATTATCAAATTATATAATAATAATATTAGAAATAGTAATACTTATATAATATAATAATAATAACAATAATAATAATGTAATATAATAAAATTAGAAACAGTAATATCAGAAACAGTAATAATAATATAATATAAAATAACAAAACTAATAATAATAATGTAATTGTGTAATGTAATAATATTAAAAATAGTAATATTAGAAAAAATAATATTATAATAATAATAATAACAATAATAATAGAAATTGTAATATTAGAAATATTTATAATAATATAATATAATAATAATAATGTAATATAATAATATAAAAAATAGTAATATTAGAAATAATAATATATAATTATATAATAATAATAACAATAATGTAATATAATAATATTAGAAATAGTAATATTAAAAATGAATAATAATGATAACAAATATTATTACAGCTTTATATTAATATTTATATTTAGAATGAATACAAATAAAACTGCAATTATAAAATTATATAATAATAATATTAGAAATACAAAATATAAATATAATAATAATGATGTAATATAATAATATTAGAAATAGTAATATTAGAAACATTAATAATAATATAACAACAATAATAATAATATAATAATAATGTAATATAATATTAAAAATAGTAATATTAAAAATAATAATATAATATAAATTCTATAATATAATAATAATAATGTATTATAATATTAGAAATAGTAATATTAAAAATAATAATATAATATAAATTCTATAATATAATAATAATAATGTATTATAATATTAGAAATAGTAATATTAAAAATTAATAATAATGATAACAATTATTATTACAGCTCTATATTGTTATTTATATTTAGAATGAATACAAATAATACTACAGTTATCAAATTATAATTATTAGTAATATTAGTAGACAATTGTTTAATATTGTTTAGATATTAAGAAAAAACTAATAATAAAATGTATTAAATAATAAATAATTGCACTATATAATAATGTACTATTTTATATATATAATTTTTTATTTTATACAATTATTATTATTATTATTATTATTAAGTATTTTTAATTAGTTAATTCTCATTAGTAACACTAGCATTGGTCTTGAATGGCATCTGTACCTACAGTACATGCTCATTTGTAGTCTATGAGCAGTAACTGAGCTGCAGCGGTGCCTCTCTGTGACGGGACGTCCCGTGGAATGTGCGTCTGCATTCCTCCATCCTTTAATGAGGACTATAATGCAGTGGCGTGGTGAAGTGACAGGCGGCGTTGACCTCTGACCTCTGCTGTCTGGAGCTGTGAGCTGACAGAGGGGGTCACGCGGCTCTCAGACCCTGCAGAGAGAGAGAGACGTCTGGGAAAACAGCAGCAGACACTCCTGAAACACGGCTCACAGAGCAGACATGTGTGGGACAAAAGCAGCAGCCATATATCCACAAGACTGAGACACAGACACACCACTGAGGGCGGGACCACCAGACAACACCAGTGTGAGAGGAATACATATACAAACACACACACACACACATATATACATACATGTTCCAGCAGGAACACATACAAACTGACAGACACAAAAACTCACACAGATATACCAACACACACACACAAACCACATGCATACAGACAAACTGACAGACACACAAACACACACATAAACAGTATACCAACACAGACACACACACACACAGACACACACACACACACACACACACACACACACACACACACACACACACACACACACACACACACACACACACACACACACACACACACACACACACACACACACTTTTACAAACACATCAACACACATTTATATACCAACACACAAACACACACATTTATATACCAACACACATTTATAACACACATTTATATACCAACACACACACACACACACACACACACACACACACACACACACACACACACACACACACACACACACACACACACACACACACACACACACAACAACAACACACATCCATTTATGTACTAACACACATTTATAACACACATTTATATACCAACACACATTTATGACACACATTTATATACCAACACACAGACACACACACAAAACAACACACATCCATTTATAGACCAACACACGCATGCACACACAAAACAACACACATGCATACAGACAAACACAAAAACACATATATACCAACACACACACACACACACATACTGTATTTATATTCCAGCATGCACACACTCATACCAACACCCATTTATATACCAAAACAAACATGCACACACACACAAACACACACAAACAAACACACACACACACACACACACACACACACACACACACACACACACACACACACATTTATATACCAACACACGCATGCATACACACACACTCATACCAACACACATTTATAAACCAACACACACACACAAAACAACACACATCCACATTTATATACCAACACACGTATGCACATACACACACTCATACCAACACACATTTATAAACCAACACACACACACAAAACAACACACATCCACATTTATATACCAACACACGTATGCACATACACACACTCATACCAACACACATTTATATACCAACACACACACACAAAACAACACACATCCACATTTATATACCAACACACGTATGCACATACACACACTCATACCAACACACATTTATAAACCAACACACACACACACACACACACAAAACAACACACATCCACATTTATATACTAACACACGCACACATATATGCACACACACACTCGCACGCACGCACATTCGCGCACATGCATACAGACAAACACAAAAACACATATATACCAACACACACACACATTTATATACCCCCCCCCCACACACACACACAAACACACATTTATATACCAACACAAGCATACACATATGCACAGACACTTGCGCACACACAAAACAACACACATGCATGCAAAAAAACCACAAAAACACACTCATACCAACACAAACATTTATATACCAACACATGCACGAAGGCACACACACTCATACCAACACACATTTATACCAACACACACACACACACACACACACACCACACATTTATGTAAAAAAACATACATCTACCAAAACACACATTTATATACCAGCACACACACACACACACACACACACACACACACACACACACACACACACACACACACACACACACACACACACACACACACACACAAACACACACAAATAGAGAGACAAACTGACAGACACACAGCACATAGCCTATATAACTGATCACAAATATACCAACACACACACACCAACACACACAAACTGAAAGACACACACATTGACACAGACACATAAATATAAAAATATACATACATATAAATACATATGTACACACAGATATACCAACACACACGGCACTTCAACCTCAATGTGAGAATTATTATTTGTATACTGTACAAACTGCAGTCCCGCCAAACCTAAAAGCCTTCCAGAAAAGTATGGACACACACACAGACGCCATGCCCATGAATATCCCACACAGCATTATGGCTAACGCAGCATCATCCGCATCAACTCCGAGAATGAATGCGCGCGCCCTCAGTCAAGTGCCGTGCGCGCGCCCTCCCGTCAATCACGCGCAAACAGAGACGTCACGCATCTGCATCCTCCTCATTTACTCGTCCTGTCCCGCAGCAGCGTCCCGTGAAAGGCGGCCTTTGTCCCGCAGAGTCATTGAGAAAGCAGGAGCTCGGGGCGGGTCTGAGGAGGGTTTCTCTCTGTCTGTTCTTCCAGACGCGGGAACAGGGACAGGGATTGAGAGGATTAAATTAGGGGTAATCTCTTGTTCCTCTCCGCGGTTTGCTGACAGGGCCACTTACCGACCCTTTGACTGGTCGGATACCTGGAGTGTGAGAGGAGAACAGCTGCCCGCGGGTCGCCAATTATACATCACGAGTCAAACAAACAAATACATCAGTACACTGTAAAAAAAAAAGTACAGTTATGTTAGTAGTCAGCAGTGGTGTAAAATAGCAAATGACAAAGACTCAAACTACTGTAATTGGGTAGTTTTTCTTTTTATTTTTTCCTTAGTAAATTTTCTTTTTAATTTACTAAGCACTTTTAAAAATGTTTTACTTTCCCTTGAGTACATTTTAGTCCTGTAATGGTACTTTTACTCCACTAGTTTCCTTCAGTCTGCAGTCATACTTAATTTTTTCTTGTCTATGGGGATTAAAAAAATCAGTCATGTGATTCTTGTCCAATCAAATCGCACATAGAAGGTAAATTGCATTATAATGAACTACCTCAAGACATGGGCCATTTATAATTGCAGCAAACTGTTTGGAAGCATTAAAAGTGTCCAAAATCTTTACACACATTGACCCAGACTGTTTAGATGCATGTCACTGATGAGAAGATGACAGACATTTACTGTATGATGACCGAAATGGCCTTAAACAATCCAGCAGGCACAAGACGTCAACAAGACGTCGTATTGACGTTGTACCTCAACCTCAACCTACCTTTGTTTGGAAATGAAAATCGCTTTGACGTCAGATCTCAACGTCAGGCTGACGTCAATGTTCAACGTCCAACCTAAAATTAACCAAATATCAACGTCTAATGATGTTACAGCTTGACGTTGTGTGGATGTTACCACTATGACGTCTATCAGATGTTGGATTTTGGTTGCCATACCTGACAAATAAAATTATTTGACGTCAATATGACGTTGGTTTAAGATGTTGGCTCAACGTTGGATTTAGGTCACTTTCTAAAACAACCTAAAATTAACCAAATATCAACGTCTAATGATGTTACAGCTTGACGTTGTGTGGACGTTACCACTATGATGTTTATCAGATGTTGGATTTTGGTTTCCATACCTGACGAATAAATGTCAGTATTTGACGTCAATATGACGTTGATATTTGGTTGATTTTAGGTTGCGTTGGTAAGTGACTAAAATCCAATGGCAAGCCAACATCTTAAACCATGGTTTAAGATGTTGGCTTGCCATTGGATTTTGGTCACTTACCAACGCAACCTAAAACCAACCAAATATCAACGTCATTTGACGTCGTTATTGGACATCAAAATAACGTTGTCCTTAGACACTGGCTAGACATTAAATTTTGGTCACCTGACGTCACGTCCTAAATCTAACCTAATATTAGTGTCGTATGATGTTGTGTGCCTGCTGGGCAATAACTAAATGCACTACAGAATGTTACGTTTGCACACATCCACAAATTACATGTAAATGCATCAGCTTTTTACAATGTAATACTCACTACTCTTGAGTACTTTTGAAAGGTCTTTTACTCACTTTACATACTTTTACACTATTTGCACTACATTTTTAGGCAAGTTATGGTATTTTTTTACTTGAGTATGATTTTTCAGTACTCTTTCCACCACTGGTAGTCAGAATCATTAGCCCCCATGTATATTGTTCCCCCAATTTCTGTTTAACGGAGAGATATTTTCAACACATTTCTAAACACAATAGTTTTAATAACTCATTTCTAATAACGGATTTCTTTTATCTTTGTTTTGATGACAGTACATAATATTTTACTAGATGTTTTTAAGAGACTGGTATTTGACGTCGTTATTGACTTTAATTCAGATTAAAGTGACATTTAAAAGCTTAACTAGGTTAATTGAGCAAGTCATTGTATATTGATGGTTTGTTCTCTAGACAAAATAAACAAATATTGCTTAAGGGGGCTAATAACATTGACCTTAAAATGTTTTTAAAAAAATTAATAACTGTTTTATTCTAGCCGAATAAAACTAATTTTAATTTATTCTCCAGAAGAAAAAATATTATAGGAAACACTGAAAAATGTATTGCTCTGTTAAGTGAAGTTTCATAAACTAATTTCGAGAGGAGCACGTGACCACAGCTGGTCTCTCATCTACAATCATTAGTAAGCCAATCAGATTAATCCAAACGCACTATAAGTAGCCTAGCAAAAATTACTCCCTTATCTTCATTTTCAAAAGAAGCCCCCCATCCACCCCTTCTCCCCCTTTCTTCCTTTACCAAGGGGAGCTCTCGAGAACTACCTGATCTCGTACTCCCCTTACATGCTCAATCGACCAGGTGGGAGCTCTGGGCTCAATTATCTTCGAGCTCAGGGTTCTCTCCCGGGACAGCATGCCAAACCTGCTAACATTTGTCAAACAATATCTAAGTGTGAACTCTTAAAAACATAATTTGAGGAATATTTTAAATAATTGTAACTAATCATTTTGACTTCAACTATATAATCAAAAAGTCATGACAACAATTGTTTTTATGATGATTTAATTTATTTTAGCAAGTTAATCAGGTTTCAACTGTATTTTTTAAGTTATGCCAATTTGCAACTGATGTAAATTGAAGTGACTTGTAAAGTTAATTTAATTCAACTTTAAAATTTAGGGAAACAATTTTTTTACATCATAGAAAAACCCCAGATTGTGTAATGTCAATACAAAACATCAAAATGTAATTATTATAATAGAAATTATGTTGGTTTTAATAGAAAATATAATGGTCCTTTGAGTCATATGGTACTTTTTTACCCTTCTATTGGTGGCACGTTAAAACCAGTAAATCTTAATAGGGAATGTGTCCCAAAACACACTAGAAACCATTAACATATACTCATTTTAATGATTAAAATTAGTTGGTTTCCAAGGTTTTAAAGTTATTTTCAGTGGAAACCAATGGAACATCTGTGATGGTTTCTGTTGTGAAGTTTCACAACACTTACAGAAATTAAAGGTAGAAAAGCTGTCACTGCTGTACTATTTCAAAGAGAAAGCTACACATACAGTTGAAGTCAGAATTATTAGCTCTCCTTTATTTATTTTTATTTTTTTTAAATATTTCCCAAATTATGTTTAACAGAGCAAGGAAATTGTCACAGTATGTCTGATAATATTTTTTCTTCTGGAGAAAGTCTTGTTTGTTTTATTTCGACTAGAATAAAAGCAGTTTAAATTTTTTTAAACACCATTTTAAGGACAAAATTATTAATCCTTTTAAGCTATTTTATTCGATAGTCTACAGAACAAACCATCATTATACAATAACTTGCCTAATTACCCTAACCTGCCTAATTAACCTAATTAACCTAGTTAAGGCTTTAAATGTCACTTTAAGCTGTATAGAAGTGTCTTGAAAAATATCTAGTAAAATATTATTTACTGTCATCATGACAAAGATAAAATAAATCAGTTATTAGAAACGAGTTATTAAAACTATTATGATTAGAAATGTGTTGAAAAAAATCTTCTCTCCGTTAAACAGAAATTGGGGAAAAAAGTAAACAGGGGGGCTAATAATTCTGACTTTAACTGTATATAAATATGGAAAATCGGTAAAAATTAAAACACTTTTTCCCCCATACAATATGTAATTAAACAGACAGTTCATCATAAAATTAGAATTAGGGGCAATTTACTCACGCTCAAGACTTCCAAGATGACTTTGTTTTTTCAGGTGTACACTAAAAAAGATTTTTAGCTGAAACTGGGGTTCTTGGTGATTGAAAAAATGTAAGTCAACAGCTACTGAGACTTTGAGAGTGAAAAAACATACAGACAAACAAAATCAATGCTTGTGGCTCTGTTTGCTAAAGCTATATATTAAAGTCTGTAAAAATTGCAATAAATTAACAATTTTGCACATTTTGTTATTCATGTTTTTTATTTATTTATGCTTCTGAAACATTTGAAGTTAAAAAAGTGACTTTATTGACTTTTTTAAATAGCCTGAAGTGATATTTTTCTGGGTTGGTTTTCTAAACTCTAGTACAAAAACCTGTAGTAAACTGCCACTATTTCTTTTTATTTTTTTACAGACTTAATTCTCTATGTTATTTATTATACAGCAAATGGTTTCAATCAACTAAAATGTCACTTTGTTAAACTACAGAGTTGAATTTTCAACATCAAAAGTTGACAGAGCGGAGATCAAGCTTCCATAATGCAATACACACCCATAAAAAAGCAGAAAAAATTGATTATATTAACAGATATTTTTATAGTGAAAGTAATAATGTTGTAAACATTTCTGAACCAACTGATCATTTTGCTTCATTAGACCTCAAATGTATCATCAAGAGCCACGGGCATTCATTTCACTGGTAAATATACTGTAGAAAATAATCCCGAGCGACCTTAAAAAGACATTTTACCCAAAGTCAAACACACAAATACATCAGTGGATACACTGTAAAAAGAATGATGATCAAAGTCATGACGCCGGTTGTTTTTGGGACTTGTGGAGCTGCGCATCGATGGATTTGCTCTTCAGTGTTTGGACTCTCAGTCTCAGTTGAACTTCCACTCTGAAAACTGTACTTTACTAGAACTTCTATGTTAAGCTGCTTTGACACGATCTACATTGTAAAAGCGCTATATAAATAAACATGAATTGAATTTTAATCGTGATTTAACTTAATTTAGTAAGTTAATCAAGTTCCAACTGTATTTTTTAAGTTGTGCAAATTGTAACTTGATGTTTTAAGTCGGTTTAATTGATGTAAGTTGAAGTGACTTGTAAAGTGAATTTGATTCAACTTCAAAAATTAACCTTTTTAGCCAAAGTCAAAACTGAAGAGCTTTGAAAGGCAGATCATGTCCAGTGATCCTGAATGAGGTTTACACAGAGGTTGTCCAGTGAGTGCAGGAGCAGTTCAGTGTCTCTGTAAAGCTGTTTATGGAGCTCAGGCTGGATTTACAGGATGCTTTATAGAGCACATAAGAGCACAGAAACACTTGTGAGCTCACAATATAAGCATTAACAGATACACTGTGGAAAACAGTTTAATTGTATCATGCATTTGATGAAACATATGTGAATCCTTTTTTTTGTTTGTTATATTTTGGATGATTGGGGATGTAATACTATAAAAGTTGTCTCGTTTGTGTTCGTTTAAGTTAATATGGCAAAAAAAGATGCAGTCATTTTGCCATTGTGTACCAATAACCAAATGTGTACCAATAATATACATACAGTTGAAGTCAGAATTATTAGTCCCCCTTTGAATTATTTTTTCTTTTTTAAATATTTCCCAAATTATGTTTAACAGGGCAAGAAAATTTTCACAGTATGTCTGATAATATTTTTTCTTCTGGAGAAAGTCTTATTTGTTTTATTTCGACTACAATAAAAGCAGTTATTAATTTTTAAAAAAACATTTTAAGGACAAAATTATTAGCCCCTTTAATCTAAAATTTTTTTCGATAGTCTAAAGAACAAACCATTGTTATACAATAACTTGCCTAATTACCCTAACCTGCCTAGTTAACCTAATTAACCTAGTTAAGCCTTTAAATGTCACTTTAAGCTGTATAGAAGTGTATTAAAAATATCTAGTAAAACATTATTTACTGTCATCATGGCAAAGATAAAATAAATCAGTTATTAGAGATGAGTTATTAAAACTATTATGTTTAGAAATGTGTTGAAAAAATCTTCTCTCCGTTAAACAGAAATTGGGGAAAAAATAAACAGGGGGGCTAATAATTCTGACTTCAACTGTATATACATACATATACTCAAAAATGACGTTTGTTCAAACTGATGAGCTTGTTTAATTTAGGTTAACAACTTAATTTTTTTATGTTCAATCCACTTCCATGCAACCATGCCATTTGTTGTATTTGTCCATGTTTGACCCAAAATTGGGTTAATACAACCTGAGCAGTTTATAAAAATTACTTTATTTTTAATACTTTTGTTTCTTATATTTTATTATCTGTAACAACTGTCATTCACGCATTTTATCGATCTATCTTGAGCCTCTAAAGACCTTTTTTTGCCCAGTATACATACAAAACGCACCTTTAATCCCCCATGATCCTCTCTAATCTGGGTAAAACATGTATGTATGATAGCGAGCGTCTGTAACGTCACAGCTAATTAACAGCAGAGTGCGTCTATGAGCCGCACAATGTCCTTGAGAGCTTGATTTCTCACAGCTCCACATGAGTTTTCCCAGCATTCAGCTCCACACGCTGTCAATCAGCACAGGCACATCAGTCATGAGCTCTGAAAGAGCTGCACCCGCCACCGGCCTGCCATTATCCCGCTTATTCCTTTATCATGTTCTCAATGAGCCTGCATATTTTAAAACCAGACACTACTGCTTTTTAAAACGCACCTCCCAATTTAGATACTTTGGGCTTTTCGTTGTGTTTTTTGTTTTAGTATATGTTAAGAAAATGTCTAAAAGAGTCTTGTTGCATTTTATTAAGTTGTGTCTAGATTTCACTTATAATACACATTTACAAAAAGGTTATTTTTATCACTAATTCAACAGCACTGTAAAAACCATCCATAAATTAGCAGTTTTCCGTATTTTGTGATTTATGTTTTTATTTTTCGACATTTATTTATGCTTTTGAATTGAATTAAGGAACACTGATCTTGAACTTTTAACGTTAAAAAGTTTGAAAAATTGACTTTTATTAATATTTTAATAGTTTAAAGTGATATATTGTCTGGGTTGGTGTACAAAAAGCTGTTAATAAACTGGCAGTACATTTTCTATTATTTTACAGACTTATTTCTCTATATATTATTTCTTATAACTACTAAAATGTCAATAAAAGTCACTCTGTTAAACTGCTGAGGTAAATTTTCAACATTAAAAGTCGACAGAGCAGAGATCAACATTCCATGATGCAATTCACAACCGCAAATAAATGGCTAGGCAACCTAGGCTCATTCTGAAAATGTACCCCTATATACATTTCTGGAAAGCACCAAATTCAACCCAGGAGCTATGTTTTTTGCAGTTTTTGTGAATCCACAGCCGCTGTGTACACTTTTTGAGATCTCAAATTTCTTTTGCGAGTGCCATTTGCGCCTGCTGTTCTCCATCAGAGGCTGTTGTCGAGTAACTGATTGACCGATCGACTGACCCATCATCCTCCTTCCCTAAACCCAACCAATAGTGTTTTCGAAGCACCAACTGATGAGGTGGATTTTTTACTCTTTAAAGTGTGAAGTTAAACTATATAATCAAATTGCATGTGTATAATCTGCTTGTAGACTTATATAGCATTAGAAGAATCAAGGTACTATGTAAAGTTAGAAAGGAGAGATGGCCTGAGTGAACAACTAAGGTGTCACAAGAAATGCATGAGAACAGAGCAACACCTGTTGAAACAGTTAAGTTTAGATGGACAAGATATATAGGAAACAGGTTTGGTTTGGGGGTTGAAACTAGTTTGGATCTTGTGTGACAAATGTAGAACAATGTGAACACCTGCGAACAGCTGCAAAAGAGGATATAAGCAGGCCAAAACATTAGTGAGGAAGAATTTTCAGGCAGAGATGCTGCTGGCGATCTCCTGAAAAGTCTCCTTTGTTGTGGACAATAAAGAACTCTTCTGAAATCAAACCATCAGACTTTGCTGATTATCGAAGAAAGAAAAAACCACCACACTGACCCGCCCACCACTTCCCTAAACCCAACCGACAGTTTTAAGAAGCAATTCAGAAAAAGAAAAGCCCTCGCCTGATTTTTTCAGATTTTACCACGTTCTCACCCTGTTATTTACTTGTTTATTTTATTTTTTGGCTTCTGTTTTTGTCTTACCCGCTTTCTGGAACCGTTCTTTGCCAGACTTGAACCCTGTCGTCACAGTCAATTCCTCTCTGCGTCTCAAGTCTGCTGACGTGCATGGCGAGCTACTGGACAAATTCTTAACAGCGGGAAAGCTGTCCATATGAGGGTAATCGGTCAGCTGTTAAGCGCGAACAGGAAAGGCGTCATACCGCCGTGTAGCGTTCATTTTAAAGATGAAATGCAGCCATACGTACTTTTGGCTACATAATTCGCGATCTCCAGAAATGTATAGGTCTACGTTTTCAGAATGAGCCTATGTTGTAATTAACAGATATTTTTTAGTGTGTATGCAGGGTTCCACACAATTTATTCAGGTTGTCCCAATGCAAATAAATCAAGTTAACAAATTTAAGTGGATTGAACATAAAACAATTAAGTTGTCCCAGAAAAAACGCAAGAATTGTGTTGTTTCAGCTCATTTCATATGAGTAGTTTGAACAAGCAGCACAATATTTTTTTTGAGTGCACCAAACTAGTTTCATTCATATCTCTATTATGAACGTTTTTACAAAGGTATATGCAGAATTTGTCAGATTTTTAGTTTTTGTTTAATAAAGCGATGTTATTTGTAGATTCTTGTTTTTATTGATTAGCTTTTTGACTGTGTTCGTTATGTGTAGTTATGGAAAGTGGAGTTTTGTTGAACTGGGATGAGGTGCTTGTTGTCTAATCATTCATTCATTCATTCATTTTCCTTCGCCTTAGTCTCTTATTAATTATTTATCGCCACTGCGGAATGAACCAACTATTCTGGCATATGTTTTACGCAGCGGATGCCCTTCCAGCTACAACCCAGTACTGGAAAACACCCATATACTTTCATATTTACACTCATACACTATGGCCAATTTAGTTTACCCAATTCACCTATAGCGCATGTCTTTAGACTGTGGGGGAAACTGGAGCACCCGAAGGAAACCCACACCAACACGGGAGAACATGCAAACGTCACACAGAAATGCCAACTGATCCAGCCGGGACTCAAACCAGCGACCTTCTTGCTGTGAGGCGACAGTGCTAACCACTGAGCAACCATGCCACCCTGTTGTCTAATCATTTGTTGTATAATATATTTGTACAATGTAATGGTGGCAAACCAGTTTTTCTTAACAGGGATTAATAACGTTTCTATTCTAATCTAATCTAATCTAATCTAATCTAATCTAATCTAATCTAATCTAATCTAATCTTTTTTCCAATACAAATTGTGAAAATTCTGTCTGTTTTGTTGTATTTTCTGAGTTATAAAGTGATAGAGATACCCGAAATATCCTTTGTAAAAACCTTTGCCTCTTCTTGACTGATTTTTGTGTGAGAAATGTAAGCAAATTAGTGCATATTTAACCAAATACTGCCTCATTTGCATATTAAGACAATTGCAATTTGACTTTTTTTAACAAAGTAATTTTCACATTTACAAGACTGAAGTCTAATGCAAAGCAAACATTTAAAATACACTTTTTAGTTAATGTGGCACTTAATCAATGTGTGTGTTCACTGAAAAAAATGATTAATTGGATTTACATTGTTTTTAAGGTAAGTGGTTGCAAACAATTTATATGGGAATTTAAACAAATTAAGTTAATTTGTTTATATAAATTGTTTGCATGCACTTACCTTAAATAAATTGAGTAAATCCAATGAATCCAAATCCAATGTTTGGCAACCTATCTCTACAGTCTAAATCTAAGTTGATGCATCTCTTTAAGACAGGATGGAAAATGATTGGGCACGATGAATATTTTAATCCTTAAGTTTTATATGAGAGTTGTGTCCTTGATCAGGTGGAAAGGATTCAGAAAGATCCAACTCATTTTTTGTTTTACACATTATGAACTGTTTCCCTCTGGTAGGAGATATAGAGTCTCTAAGAGTATAGGTTGAACTGATATAAGAAATCCTCTGTACCCGTTTGAGTGGGTTTATTTAACAAGAGTTTATCTTAATTAGCATTATAATTATTGTAACTACTGTATTTTGTGTTGTTTTTATTGTTTGTTTTTATGGAATGTCTGCAGCAATATGGCGATGCCCATAACAACTTTCCTGTCAAGGACAATAAAGTTTACTACTACTACTACCACTAATCATTTCTTTTAGTGTGTATATATATTAAAAGTCGTTTTCTGAAAATATTTCTAAACACACTCTATTTTCTACACACACACCTTTATTCATATATCTGCATTCTGAAGGTTTTTACTGAGGCATTTGCTCATACATAATGTGTTTGTTTCTGTCTGCTCGCAGTATTTTCTGAATTATGGTGTGATAAAAACAGATTCCCCAAATCTCTTCTGCAAAAAATCTTTGACTCTAATATGTTCCTGAAGTTTTCACAGTAAAAAAATCCTGGTTGCCTTAAATTTTTAAGTTGAATCAAATTAATCTTATGAGTCCATTGAACTTATATTATGTTAAACTGACTTAAAACAGTTTGCGTAACTTATAAAATTAAGAACATAATTAACTTGAATTAATAAGTTGCAATGACCTAAGAACATATGCTGTCATGACTAATTGATCATATCATTTTTTTAGTGTTGGCTTTTGCTACAAAAACTGTATTTTTAACGTCACAAGTTCTCAACTGGGTTGAAGTCAGAGGTTTGAGCATGCCACTCCATTACCTCAATCTTTTTCTTCCTGAAATCAAAATGTTGCTCGATTATTTGTGTTTTTGGAGTCCCTGTCTTGTTGAACAGTGGGATTTTCTCCTTGGCATAGAGCAGCAGTTCCCAACAGGGGGGTCGTGGTCCACAAGGAGGCCTTAACGAGCTCCGTGGGGGGTCACATCATATTTGAAAACATTTTTAGCAGTGAAAAATTAGGAGAACGATATCCCCTGGCTGACCAAAAAAATTGTCAAATTTCTAATTCGTCGTCCACAAAAAAAGATGACTGATTCGCCTTCAGCAGCTAATAGTAATGACCCAAGCATACTGCACCCAGGCAAGGAAGCTCCAAACATTTCGGGTCACAGCGCTAGCAATACTGGAAACACGAAATGCAGGAAATACCAAGATAGTTACCTGAACTATGGTTTTATTCCATTTTCTCGAAGCAAAGAGTCACTGACCCAGCCACAGTGCATTATCTGCGCCAAAGTTCTTGCTAACGAATGCATGAGGCCGCCCAAATTAATAAGACATTTGCAGACGACTCATCCCCAATACCGCGACAAGCCCAGAGCATTTTTTGAGCGCAGGGCAAAAGAATTGACACACACCCAAAATGAAATGAGGGATGTCACAGCTACTGACAGGAAACTTTAAAAAAATTGCCAACTATTTGGCAACTAATATAGGGCCAATTTAAAGGCCAATAGCTTACGCTTTTCAGTTACAAATGGCCTACTGATGTTTTGCCTTTATATTTTACATGAGGCTATTATATGTGCATAAACATATCTAGGTATAGTAATAAACATACCGTTTGTTTGAAAACAACATTTTTTGTCATCCTTACTGCAAACGTATATGAGCGATAATATCAAAAAATGTTGAGGGGGCCTTACAATATTTGGCCGGGGAAAAGAGGGTCTCAGGCTCCTCAGGTATATAAATGTAAGAAATTAAACAAGTATTGTGACTTCATCAAACATTCAAAAAAATATTTTTTGCTGCTTGTTAAAACTACTTATTTAAAATGAGCTGAAACAGCACAATTCTTGAGGTTTTTTTAGGACAACTTAAATCTTTTATGTTCAATCCACTTAAATTTGTAAAAAAAAATTTAACTGAATGTATTTATGTTTGGACGACATGAAGGAATTGTGTGGAACTCAGCATTGAACGTTGAGTTCTTTGCGTGGGAAATGTATGCAAATTAGTGAATATTTAATTAGCATATTTAAATATAACTTACAACAAACACACACAAAAAAGTTATTAAGCTATAAGTTAGTGATTCCCAATCTAATCAATCAACTAGTGAAATACGCTGATAATTTTTAAGCGAATATGTCAGCCTGCAGTGTCTGCTCTTAATCTGCTCTAATCAGCGCTCCTGCAGACTCCGCTGTGTGTTTTAGGATCAGAGGGTCACAGGCCTCCCTCGGACCAGATCCCTTTGAGCTCAGCGAGGAGGATCATGTCCTGAATGGAGCTTGATTTGGCTTTAACAGGGGGCTTTAAGTGTGAATGAATATACATTAGGGGCGAGGGGCCCGCGGGAGGCCTGTGAATGATGGGAAGGTGGAGGCGGGACGGGTGAGGGTCAGTACAAGGGAGGGGTGTGCCACGTCCCCCTGCAGGAGCCCGGAGCAGTTAATTGGGGCGTTTGTCGTCCTGCAAGACGCGAAAGAAGATCTAAGTGTCCCATGCTGACGGAACCGTTCACAGATACAGACAGCACAACTGCACACCTACTGGGTTTGAGTGTGTGAACTAACACACACACACTGAGAATAGGAATTATGTACTGATCAAAATTATTATATTATATTATATTATATTATATTATATTATATTATATTATATTATATTATATTATATTATATTATATTATACAAGGTTTCCACTACATTCATTCATCGTAGTAGTGCTGTGCGCTATTTGTTCAACCCTTTAAGGTGACATGCTGACTGACTGACAGCGTGATGCATGGGGCGCCAGCAAACACGGCGTAGCTTTCAGTTAAGATGAACACAGTTTCCATAAGTATACTTATCTTTCTGGAGTTTATAGCCGTTTCACTTTACTTAAGGACGCGTTAATGTCGGAAAATGCACAAAAAAGCACTAAATCGCACTTCAGCAGCGCTTACTGGAGAGAGCACGAGGAGATCTGCACTTGAGCATGTAAATTTGAGTGCGTGCAAGAAGTTTTGTGCACGAAGATGAAATCGGCGCGCAAGCAAAGAGATTCGCATGCTCATAATACATGAATGCGTTCTCGACTTGTAATACTGCGTGTAATATTTGTCTTTGAAATAGTTGGCAGATCTGTGTAAAAAAAAGCCTGCCGCCACAGCTGGAAAAAATCCTAGAGGAAACACTTTTATATTATACTGCTGTCTGAAATACTTGATTCTGATTGGTCGGTTGCTACAATGCAATTTGAGTTATTCCCAGATAACAAATTGAATGAATAACATGTAGGTTAGTGTATGGTCCTTTTAGCAGTGGCAACATGTTTCTCTGTAAACTTAAACTCTTAAGAACTTTTTATTGTACAGTTCAAATTACTGAACTAATATTTACTTTTGTCAATTGGTGAAGTTTGTACCTCACCACTGAACTGCTTAGTTTGGGAGATGCGCATCATTGGATTTGCTCTTCAGAGACTGGCTTTCAGCAGTGACATTTACATTCTGTTGAACTGAACGAAACTGAACATCAACTCTGAAAATTGGACTGAAGCAGTTTCGTTTCACTAGAACTTCATCTACGTTAAGCTGCTTTGATGCAATCTATATTGTAAAAGAGCTATCAAAAAAAAGTTGTGAAGCCATTCATTTTTAACAACTGCTTCATCAAATCAGCCAACAGGTAATTCAGCACAACTTGTGTTCCTTTGAAGTTTCGGCTTTTGCTTAAATTTTTTTTTTTTAATGTTTTAATTGTTAAATGTTACATTTTTTAACCCAAGTTTTCAATTGAGCTGGCCACTCCATTACCTGAGGTTTCCTGCCAAATTGGGCGGTTTTAAATTTGATTGTGCGGGTAAAAAATGGCATAGGCGAGTTGATAAAATTTGGGTGGTTTTGAAATGTAAATTTTCTATGCAACTTATTTAACAAAACATAACTGTGTGCTCCTACTCCATTCAGAGCATAGTGCAAACCGCGTGAGCCCAGCCGCAAGAAGAGGTGAAGGAAAGTTCTTTTAAAATCTGACTCCCCGGACAAATCTGACTCCCCTTTGCGTGCACGTGCATCACTCTTTTTTTTTCGCAATTGACAGCAAGAACAATTATGTTCAAAAGAATTTAAAACACCAAATGAGACGAATTTATACTCCATTTCGAAAGTAAAACATACTCTAATAGGTAGTGTAATCTACACAACATGAAGTGTAGTGTGCGGATGAAAGGGGCAGTGTCTCGATGTGATCTGGTTATGTTGTGGTTCTGTGACTGCTGGTGTTGGTTGCTGTATGGTTAAAAATTAGGACAGTTAAAGTAACTAGGTTAATTTAAATGAATTAAAATTAAATAAAATATTAATCAAATTTTTTTTGTGCATTTGGGTGGGTTTTGGACAGCTTTTGGGCTGGAAAAAGTCAGCTATATCTGGCAACACTGATTTTTGGAGTCCCTGTCTTGTTGAAAAACCTTTTACAATGGGATTTTCTCCTTGGCATAGAGGAACATAATCTCCTCAGGTATTTAGATGTACTCAAACAAACTCATAATACCATGGTAAACCATAAATAGGCCCGATGACACAGCACGAGAATCATCCCCATATCATGATTTTTGACCCATCAGTTTACAGAGGCGTGATTTACCCGAGGTAGGTTTCTAGAACTGTCTTGAAAAAGTTTTTCAGTTTTTTGTATTTAGTCTCAGTTTGTTGTGCTAGTTTGTCATGATAAAGTTGAGATCAGATCTCTGTTTGAAGCACTGGCTGCTCAATGATTCCTTGTGCAAAAAAAAACAACTCATTGTCAATTATTACAATTGATACCAAAATAATGTTTGGATATACTGTATAAAGGGATATCTACTGACACACTACACCAAAAAAAATTAATAAATAAATAAAAATTGACTTAAAACCATATTAAGTTGGTTGAAATGCTAGTGTTATAATTGTTTTGCCCACCACTGTTGTATATGTTTATTTTTTGCAACATATACATATACATATACATGCTTTTATCTTCACTTTTGATCTAATTCATTCATACCTGAATAAAAACACTGACCACTAACTTCTCTGAAAAATAATAACAACAGTAATATGTTGTTAATTTACCATATTGATCTAGCCTTTGACCTCCAGCTGAGTGTTTGATGAGATAGACGTGTGGTCTGATTGACCTCAGACAAGCTCAGGTCATGACCTTTAGTCCCACTGTCAGTCCATGAGGTCACCGGCCAGACGAGCTGAATCCTCATGAGGATCCAAACACATTTTCACAGCAGAGCACACTTTCAGCACCATCTCCATTAATGGCTGTAAACCTGCCTGCTTCAAGATAATCATGGTTATCTTTTAAAGTTTGTCTAGCTTGAAATTGATATAAATACATTTTATATTTAAATAATTTTTGCAATTATTTATCTTCATTTTCCACATATTTACATTTATTTGCTTAGCAGACACTTTTATCCAAAGCGACTTAATTGTATTATTATTTTTAATATTATATTATTTAATATTTTATTAAAATAATTAAGTAATACTGCTTCTAAGCTCAAACCAGCTACCCACCGTGCAGCCCCTTATTATAGTTTTAAGCAGCAGTAATAATAATAATAATTAGAACTAATATCAATCTACTGCTTTAATAATAAAAGTAGTAATCAATATTTACACATGACACAATTTTTATTACTTAATACTAATATTAACTTTTAACTTTTAACTAAATATTTAAATATATACCAATAACATAGCATTATTGTTGCCAATTATTAATATTATTTTCTTAACTATTTAATAGTAACTAACTTGGTGATGTTGTTGCCAAAATCTAATATTATTATTTAATTCATATTATTTAAGAATTTTATTCAATAATTTTAATATTATCATTTTATTATTATTATTATTATTATTATTATTATTATTATTATTATTATTATTATAACAATAATACCAACAACTTGATGATATTGTTGCCAAAATATAATATTATTATTTAGTTTTTATTATTTAAAATTTTTATTCATAAATGTAAATATTAGCATTTATTATTATTACTATTATTACATTTTTATTATTATTATTATTATTATTATTATTATTATTATTATTATTATTATTATTATTATTATTATTATTATCATTATTAATAATCATAACAATAATAATAATAATAACTCATTTAACTTGGTTAAAGTTGTTGCCAAAAACGAATATTATTATATAATTATTATTATTTATAATGTCAATATTAGCATTTATTAATAATAGCAATACAATTAATAATAAAAAATAATAACAATCATAATAATAACAATTTTTAATATAATAGTTTTAAGCAGCAGTAATAATAATAATAAGTATTATTATTATTAGAAATAGAACTAATATCAATATTTTAAATAAAATAGTACAACAAGCTTTAATAATAAAAGTAGTAAATAATATTTTATTAAAGAATAATGTTAAAATTAGTATTATGCAAATGACAAGTCTTTATTGTTTAATAATATTATTAACTTTCTTATATTATTTAAATATATACCAATAACAGCATTATTGTTGCTAATTATTAATATTATTTTTAACAATTATTAGTAATAATAATAATAATAATAATAATAATAATAACAACAACAACAACAACAACAACAACAACAACAACAACAACAACGCTAGGTGATATTGTTGCCAAAATCTATTATTATTATTTAATTAATATTATTTAAGAATTGTATTTAATAATGTCAGGATTAGCATTAATTATTATTAATGATAATAATCATAACAACAACAACAATAATAATAATAATAATAATAATAATAATAATAATAATAATAATAATAATAATAATAATATTAATATTAATAATAATAATTGTTGACAAAATCTAATATTATTATTTAATTAATATTTAAAAATTCTATTCAATAATGTCAATAACAGCATTTATTATTATTATTAATAATATTAATATTAATAACATCAACTTGGTAATATTGTTGCCAAAATCTACTATTATTATTTAATTTATATTATTTAAGAATATTATTCAATTATTATTATTATTATTATTATTATTATTATTATTATTATTATTATTATTATTATTATTATTAACATTAACAACACCAACAACAATAATAATAAAAATTATAATAACTTAATAAAATTGTTGCCAAAAACTAATATTGATATAAATTTATTTTTATTTATAATGTCAATTTTAGTATTTATTAATAATAGCAATAGAATTATTAAAAATAATAATCATAATAATAACTACAATAATAATTTATGAGTGGAAATGCAGTGGAAAAAAGAGCAAATTAATCAGATGTAAGATTCAGTGCAATCATTTATTCTGACATAATAAGGAAATCAATATTATTTATTAATTATAAATTTATTAATTAATAAACTAAATTATTATTTATTAATAATAATAATAATAACAACAACAACAACTTGGTGATATTGTTGCTAAAATCTAATATTATTATTTAATTAATATTATTTAAGATTTCTATTCAATAATTTCAATAATAATAATAATAATAATAATAATAAAAATAATAATAGTAACGACTTGGTGAAATTGTTGCCAAAAACTAAAAGAGAATATTATTATATAATAACAATTATTATTATTTATAATGTCAACATTAGCATTTATTCATAATATCAATAGAATTAATATTAATAAAACAATAACAATCATAATAATAACAATAATAATAGTTTGTGTGTGGAAATGCAGTGGAAAAAAGAGCAAATTAATCAGATTTAAGAATCAGTTTAATCTTTAAATCTAACATAAAGGAACCAATTTTACTTATAAATTTATTAAATTATTTAATAATAAACTTCAATATTAACTTCTTTTTTTAAACCATCTTAAAATAAAGTGAACACGCTGGAAGATCAAAACAAATCAATGTGTATGTTACATTATAAGGGAAAGCAAGGGAATATTTACAGACAGATATTATTGCACACTGCTGCTATGGCTCAATGCTAATAAAACCACAAACATCTGATTTGGAGAAATGATGCTCATAAAAAACATAAATAGACATAAAACAGAAATGTGGTCAATGTTCATATACTGTATAAAATCAATACCTTCTAACCCTATAAAACAATAATAATGACATGACAATGATCGAACAGCAGCTGTAATAATAAACAACTGTAAAAAATGGATTTCATCAAAAATGTAACAGTTCAGAGGTTTGGAGGTTGTGTTTCTCCTCAATCACGATCATCCCACTGCCTTAACTGTTTTCATTTTAGATTTCTGACAGATTATTGACCTGATAGTCTTGCTTATATATAAACACACTGTGAATATTTGCAGGATAAAAGACATATGTTTAGTCTGTGATGGTGTGTTGATTACGGTCGGTGGTTTAGCAGTGTAGTTAGCTGTGTTGTTTTTGATCGGTGTTGTAGCTGATTGTGTTGCTTTTGGCCAATGGTTTAGTAGTTTAGTTGTGCTGTTTTAGGCCGATGGTGTTGTTTTTGGCCGGTGGTGTTGTTTTTGGCTGGTGGTGTAGTTAGCTGTGTTGTTTCTGACCTCTCTCCGCTGATCTTCTTCAGCTTTATGACTGTTCTGCAAAGTTGGTCTCTCTCCTGCAAGAGAAAGCAGCAGTTGTTACTTTCAGCTCTCACTAAACTTGAACTTATTTGATCATCAAGCGCCATCTGGTGGCGGAGAAAAGAAATTGTCTTCTCATATCACGATCTTAGGAAAACACTGAACAAAATATATGTTTTTATCTCTTTTTATATTGTTATTATCCTTCACATAGATACTGAGATATAAAATAAATTATGCTTATGTAACCCCTCCAGTCCTTCACCACCCAACCCGCTAATAACAAGTGAATTAAAATGGACGCAATCATAAAATATTGTCATTTTATTAAGGTGTAGATAAAATACTATTATTCAAAAAGGTAATGATTTGCACTCATCAAGTAATTGCTTCACACTGTTTTTATTTTTACATTCTTCGAGTGATTCAAAATCACAAACGTAGATAAAATACTAGAACATAAATGCCCAAACTAGGGCCATCCTGTCTGAAAAGAGAGGGAGAATGATGGGGAGGTGGTTGGGGTGAATTCCTCTGACAGAGATTGTTGTTTTGATTTTAACGTAACCTTTTGTTCCTTTGTTTTATTGCTGAGCTACAAAAACAGCCAATGGAAATTAAATGTTGTAAATGAATCAGACTTTTAAAATTTAAAAAACTGTCAACTTCTCAGAAAGCAATGCAAAAGATATCGCCGAGCAAACCAAGGCAAAGGCAGGAGCACGTCAACTAGTGTTTTCAGCACTGAACTCCATTGTGTTATAAAACAGATTGTTTATGCTTTTACTGTAATAAGTTGCTAAATTATATTGGATTAGTTAATATGATTTAAAGCAATGCTTTCTAGTTATTTTTTTAAATATTAGCGAATAAATGAGGAAATTACCCATGGCAAATGTAATATAATATGGTGTGATATATTCGGTTTGGTAAATATTCTGCCCACATTCCTTAAATCAAGTTTGGTTTTTGGCCCTTCATAATAATAAGTTTGGCCACCCCTGTACTAGAATGTAAAATACTATTTATTTTCCATTTTTTAAATTTGTCAATTTTTCTGTTAAACTAAATAAATACATATTCAAATAATTATTTTTATTATTCATATTGTATTATCATTGTCTATTATTTTGAACAAATATATATAGAGTTGAAGTCAGAATTATTAGCCCCCCTGAATTATTAGCCCCCCTGTTTATTTTTCCCCCCAAGTTCTGTTTAACAGAGAGAAGATTTTTTCAACACATTTCTAAACATAATAGTTTTAATAACTCATTTTTAATAACTGATTTATTTTATCTTTGCCATGATGACAGTAAATAATATTTGACTAGATATTTTTCAAGACACTTCTATACAGCTTAAAGGGACATTTAAAGGATTAACTAGGTTAATTAGGTTAACTAGGCAGGTTAGGGTAATTAGGCAATTTATTGTATAACGATGGTTTGTGTAGACTATCGAAAAATATATAGCTTAAAGGGGCTAATCATTTTGACCCTAAAATGGCTTTTAAAAAATTAAAAACTGCTTTTATTCTAGCCGAAATAAAACAAATAAGACTTTCTCCAGAAGAAAAAATATTATCAGACATACTGTGAAAATTCCCTTGCTCTGTCAAACATCATTTGGGAAATATAAAAAAATAAATAAATAATTCAAAGGGGGGGCTAATAATTCTTCAACTTCAAGACTTCAACTGTATATTATTTTTGCATCCGTACTTTCAGTTCTGTGGCTTGCGTGTATTTCTAGATATATAATTGTATTGTTAAATTAACAGACTAAACATTTTAGTGAACGAATATGTCAAAGTGGAGAAAAGCATCCTGGATTGTCAATGCTGCTCTACTGCGCCCCCCGCAGGACATATTTCTGTAGGACAGCGAATAGTTATTTTACACAGAACTGTTGATTCACAGAACAGGAGAAATAAGAGCTGAAGATCTGATCTCTGGTGCATTATTTAATTATTATTATTTTGTCCAGTACTCACATCTCCTCATGTTTATTGTTGGCGATCATGTGGTTGTTGTAGGATAAGACGGGAGGAACAATGCTTTCTTCATCCTCAGGAACCTATAATTTTAAAAATAAAGTTACAAAAATATATTTATTATCTCTCTCACTTTTACACACACACACACACACACACACACACACACACACACACACACACACACACACACACACACACACACACACACACACACACACACACACACACACACACACACACACACACACAGATGTAAAGACAATTTTTACTAGAAAAAATAGTATTTATATTGCATTTTATATTATATTTTTTATATTATAAAAAATGCTAATAATTTAGAACAGCAAAACAATACAACCAAAAAACCCTATTAAATCAAAATCTTATTATATAAGACTGTCCTTTCTTTCATATTAAATCGCAAGGTCATTTCATTGATGCATTTTCCAACAAATGATTACTATTAAATGAGAATTAAATTATAATTGTTGTTTTGTTGTATTTTATTATTACACGTAATTTAATAATTATTATGATAGATTATTTTTATTATTAAATGTGAAACTTTCTTGTTTTATAACATTATTATTATTATAAGTATCATAATTATTAATTTTGCTTTTTAACATTTTTATTAGTATTATTACTATTAATGTCTTCAACATCATCATCATTATTATTATTGTTTATTTTATTATTATTATTAATATTATTAATATTATTATTACTATTATTGTCTTCATTGTCATCATTATTATTATGATTATTATTATTATTATTATTGTTTATTATTATTATTATTATTATTATTATTATTATTATTATTATTATTATTATTATTATTATTATAAGTATTATAATTATTATTATTGTTTATAACATTTTTATTAGTATTATTACTCTTAATGTCTTCAACATCATCATCATTATTATTATTGTTTATTATTATTATTATGAGTATTGTAATTATTATTGTTTATAACATTTTTATTATTATTATTACTATTAATGTCTTCAGCATCATCATCATTATTATTATTGTTGTTTATTATTAATATTATTATTATAAGTATCACAATTATTATTATTGTTTATTTTATTATTATTATTAATATTATTACTGTTATTGTCTTCATCATCATCATCATTGTTATTATTATTGTTTATTATTATTATAATTATCATAATTATTATTATTGTTTAT
Source organism: Danio kyathit (assembly GCA_903798195.1). Lineage (NCBI taxonomy): Eukaryota > Metazoa > Chordata > Actinopteri > Cypriniformes > Danionidae > Danio > Danio kyathit. The sequence continues at coordinate 11,184,896 of LR812543.1, forward strand.
AACATTTTTATTATTACTCTTAATGTCTTCAACATCATCATCACTATTATTATTGTTTATTATTATTAATATTACAGGTATCATATTTATTATTATTGTTTATAACATTATTATTAGTATTACTATTATTGTCTTCATCATCATTATTAATATTGTTAATTATTATTATTATTATTATTATTATTATTACTATTGTTGTCTTTATCATCATTATTATTGTTTATTATTATTATTATTATTAAATGTGAAAAATCTTATTGTTTTAGACCATTATTACTATTATTATTATTATTATTATTATTATCAAATATGAATTGTTGAAAGCAGTGCTCTGACCTCCCAGTACATCTCATCATTGAAGCAGTGTTCATCAGCTGGATCCCCCCAGATGGGCAGCTTCAGGACCAGCCCTGATAATCAACAACACAGAAACATCAGCTTGATGAATGACAAACTTCCATTACAGTCCGACACACAATCCTCCTGCTGTTTACAGACTGATTGCTCAAATATCATCCCAGACACCTCTCTCATGTTACACACACACACACACCAACAAAACACAACACAACACACTCTCGACACACACATCTTCAGGTGTGTACTGTGAGCTGTCACACACAATAAATAAAGCTGCCACAACATGCACTTAATCAAAGTTCAATAGGTCTTTTACCGACAAATATTCCTCCACCGATGCCGAAACACAAGGCCACACACAGTCCTGCTGCCTGGTATCCACCCTGGACAGTCGGCAACCGCTTCCCATATGGGCCCGAGAAGTAAAAGATGTTTTCCAGACTAAAAAAAAATACATAAAGGAGTGAAAATGATGACCACAAAAGTAACTGCTTGAATGAATGAATGAATGAATTTGCTGAAAAAGTATTACAAAATTAAAAGTTTAAGGTTCCTTATTGATCAAATAAATAATAAAACAATTACGAATATTACTACAACTGCTTCTACTAGTTAATTATATTATTATTAGAACTAAAACTATTATATTACTCTTGATAATAATAATATCAGTATTATTAAACATATTAAACCATCAAACTATTAATAATAATAATCATTGCTGTTTTTACCAATTATAATTAACAACATTAATATTAGTATAAAACCTATTGTTTTAATTCAATACTGTTACATTATTATTATTAATATTATTATTAATGTTGTTGTTGTTTTGAATATTATTATTCCTATACAATAATATTAGCTTTGCTAAACATTTAACAATTCAAATAAAAATCATCAATATTAGTATCAATAAACTGCCACTATAGTAATCACTACAGCAATAATGTATTTCTATAATAATAACAATAATAATAATAATAACAATAATAATAATAATTACAATTATTATTATTATTAATAATAATTGCTATTATTAGTAACAATAATAATAACTATTTTATTAATAATAATAATAATAATAATAATAATAATAATAATAATAATAATAATTTATTTTGCTGCAAGATTAACATGAATGGACATTTAAATATGATTTAAAAATTACTACCAAATATAATTTATTATTTTATTATAATAAATAACATTAACTTAGTAATATATATTATATTATATTATATTATATTATATTATATTATATTATATAATATTATATTATATTATATAATATAATATAATATTATATTATATTATATTATATTATATTATATTATATTATATTATATTATATTATATTATATTATATTATATTATATTATATTAATAAGTTACACAAAATAAAATTACTATTACTATTATTTCAGCAAAAGTGATTTTTCTATCTAAACATATACATAAAATAGGTATAATTAGTTTTTCTCCAGTATACTGACCCTAAGTCTCCATAAACGCCGTTGCTGGCGGCAGCGGCTGAAATTGCGCCCACTATTCCTCCAATGACCCCTGGCATGGCGTGCAGGTTATGAATGCCACAGGTGTCCTGAATCTTCAGCTTCTCCTCCAAAAAGGGCTGAATAAACACAGAATACAGACATGATCCCATATTCATTATAAAAGATTTAGCCATTGAAGAAATGTTTAGCTGAAGTCAGAGTTTAGCCCTCCTGTTAAATTGGAATTCTTTTATATTTTTCCCCAGAGAAGATTTTTTCAACACATTTCTAAACATAATAGCTTTAATAACTGATTTCTAATAACTAATTTATTTTATCTTTGCCAAGATGACAGTACATAATGTTTTACTAGATACTTTTTAAGATCCTAAAATTCAGCTTGAAGTCTAAATTAAAGGCTTAACTAGGTTAATTAGGTTTACTAGGCAAGTCATTGTATAACAGTGGTTTGTTCTGTAGACAATTAAAAAAAACATATTGCTTAAAGGGGCTAATAATATTGACCTTAAAATGGTTTTAAAAAATTAAAACTGATTTTATTCTAGCCAAAATAAAACAAATAAGACTTTCTCCAGAAGAAAAAATATTATCAGACATACTGTGAAAAATTCCTTGCTTTGTTAAACATCATTTGGGAAATATTTAAAAAATAATTCACAGGAGGGCGAATAATTTTGTTTTCAACAGTAGATGTGTGTAATGTTTGATCGGAGGCTCACAGAGAAGTAAATGTATCCCAGTGTGGAGATGATGCCGCAGAAGAAGCCCACGATCAGAGAGCCGTACGGCGTCAGCATGAACTCTGCTGCTGTGCCCACAGCCACGCCACCCGCCAGGGTAGAGTTCTGGATGTGCACCTAAAGACAAACACACAAACACAACACTTTAAAGTGCTTCAAATCACATGGAAGGACATCTGCTGTGTAAAACATATGCTGGATAAGTTGGTGGTTCATTCCACTGTAACCACCCCTGATTAATAAAGGGTCTAAGCCGAAGGAAATTTAATCCATAAACACTCATTCACACACATACACTACGGCCAATTTAGTTTATTCAATTCACCTATAGCGCATGTCTTTGGACTGTGGGGGAAGCCGAAGCACTCGGAGAAAACCCACGCCAACACGAAGAACATGCAAACTCCACACAGAAATGCCAACTGGTCCAGCCGGACTCAAACCAACGACCTTCTTGCTGTAAGGCGACAGTGCTAACCACTGCGCCACCATGTCACCTTGTATATATATTATATATACCATATATATATTTTCTATACAGTGCATAACTAGGGGTTTATAAAGCGTCCGCTCACCATGTCTAGTTTTCCTGTTTTCTCGAACAGGCTGGAGATGGCCACAGTGGTGAGGACGGTGGAGGCGAGGGCCAGGTATGTGTTTATGGCGGCTCTGTGCTGACCGTCTCCATGATTACAAATAGCAGAGTTAAAACTCGGCCAGAACATCCACAGGAAAAGTGTTCCTGAAAAAAACAACACGGCCCCGTCTATAAATCTTACATCATCTACATCAGTCAGTATGTGTACATGGACAGCAGGATTCTGATATTATTCCCACCATTAAAATGATACTTAGATTTTTGATTAAATGAATCCGGCTAAAGTCATACTCGATGTAAACACAAATCGAATGAACTTGTTTTTCTGTTTGGTTTCTTTGTTGAAGTGCTGTATATATATATAGAATTAGATTTGTGCCTAATAAAACGCACAAAACTTTTCCAAAAACTAACACAAATATACATTTATAAATTAAAAAAACATTCGAAAAATATTAATAATTCCATACGTATAGCCATGAACACACCTTAATAATCACTATTACTGTCATGTTGGCCTTTTCCATTCATTTAGCGACAGGATAAACTGTAGAGCTTAAAAGGTTGTTTGTTATGGCTTTAATCTTACCGATCATGGCAAATACGTCCGAGTGATAGACGGACCCGTTCATATGCTTGCTTTTATTCAGATTAGGCCGATATAAAACCCATGAGATGGAGAGACCATAGTAAGCTCCAAAAGTATGGATGACCATGGAGCCGCCAGCATCTTTGGCCTGAAGGAGAGTGAAGAAGTTAAAATGAAGCCTTTAGATTATGTTATTGTACTCTAACATTTTATATTAGACATTTACTAACAATTTACCTTGAGGTACTTAAATAAATAATAAATAAAAGTAATAATGACTCAAAAAAAGTCTATACTTTAGACTCCAAAAAATATATACACATTTATTACAAACTATATTAAAATATTGTTACAAATATAAAATAAACAATTATTAAAAATTTTATATAATATTTTAATCATACTAAAATACAATAAAAATATCAAAATAAATGTATACATTTTTATTTATAGTTTTTTATTTTATTATTGATATTTAATATTGAAAATTAGTTTCCTAAAAAGTAAATACATATATATATATATAAAAATAATTTATTTACCATGTATTTTATCGTTGGTTATCATTTCATATCCATTTTTAGAAAGCAGAATACAATTTTTCAGCTATAAAAGTGCATTTAAGACAATAAAGTTTTAACTTTGTCATACTCTCATTGACAAAAACACAACTATAATACTAAAATATTGTGCATATACATGCACAAAAGATTATTACACCACTAATTGAAACTAATGAAATGTAATGAAATGTAATTGTTGATCTCAACAATAAAACAAACGTTTAAACTACAACTGTTTCTTAAGTATATTAAAATCACACTGATACTAGAAAATCTTTTGAAAGGAGAATGTCATTTAGCGACTATAGATATGCACTTAAGTTACTGTAAAGTATTTTTTAAAATGGCCATAGTGAAAGTGCGATCAGACTCACGTGAAGGACACTTATGATGATGAACTCCTCCACGGCGAACAGCGTGATCCCAAACAGAGTCATGACCAGCAGCTGAACCGGACTGACCTTCCCCAGCACTGCACCGTATGCAATCAGACAACCGGCCACACAGAAATCTGCATTGATCAAGCTGAACACAGAGAAAACCGTCACAATAAACATTTCAAGTATTCATTTCTGCCATGAATTTGCATTATTTTCAAATATTTTCAAAGGTTCCAAATGTTTATTTTCTTTCTTCTTTTTTTTTCTGAATGAACTCAAAAGAAGATATTTTGAAGAATGTTGGAAACTGGTAGCCACTGACCATCTATAGTGGGAAAAGAACACTGTCAATGGCTGCAAGATTTCTGACATTTCTTTAAATATATTCCTTTTGTTGTTTAACAGAAAAAAGAAACTCAAACGGGTTTGGAACAAGTGAAGATTGAGCAAATGATGACAGAATTTTCACTTATGAACAAAATATATTTTTAAAGCCGCTCTGTGCCTGCTCAAAATTGACCTTAAATTGACTTTAATGTCTCATAATAGTCAGATTATACCATGTTTTTTATACATCAAATTATTTGTGATCAAAATCGCATAATTCTTTACTATAAAGCCTATTATGAGAAAAACAGTATGAGTCGAGAGTGTCTGAATTCATAAAGTATACAAAAAACAGTAGGCAAGAAGAACACAGATGTGTTATATATTTAAAAAACAGCTACTTTTGACTCTCCACAAGTGCCTCCTGCTGGCAGAGATTAGCTTTGCTTTAAAAACCAGGTGTGATTTTTTTATAAACTTCAACAGAGTGTAAAAATCTTGATGGTTCCGTGTGTCTTGTGAATCTCGTCTATCAAATCTGATCTTTATTTTGTATTTTCTATTGGATTTAAGTCAGGGGATTGGCTGGGCCATTCTACAGCCTGATTTTCTTTATCTGAAAGCATTTGAGAGTCTCCTTGGCTGTGTTTTGGATCATTGTCTTGCTGAAATGTCCATTCTGGTTTCATCTTCATCCTCCTGCTATGTAGATGTTGGACTAAAGCAGCGAATATTCATTTACAATGATGAAGGGCAGAGGGCTGCTTTCACCGCCTTTCTACACCTCCCTTTCTTCATGTCTTCAATATTTTTCCCTGTGTCATTTCATTTTATTACACATACTTGTTAGTGTTGTTTTCTTTGCTTGTTACCAATATTCGGTGAAAATTTCAAGTCAACAGCACCTTTAGAAATATGTTTTCTGAGAAAAATGGCGACGTCTTCAATATTTATTTCCCCCACTGTAAAGTTTGCTGACCTACTTTAGCTCCTAGTTTCACCGTATACAGTTATGCATTAATGCACCTCTTACCAGCATTAAAGTCGAGACAATTAAATCCCACTTCAGAAGTGCCACCATTGTGGAGTAAATATGACACAATTTAGAAATAACTGTACGCAAATTACAGTGAAGTGTTGGTTGATAATACGTCCAAGTTCAAGTCTTTCGTAGAAAGTAACAAAGAGTGCAAACAGTTTTGATTACAATATAAACAGTAGTGCCTAGATCCTGCATCTGATCTTGTAGATCATTAACACTGCTGTTCTAATTACTGTTTAAATGCATAACAAATCCTTGATTCCCACAGGGAAATAACACTTTAGGTAAACAACAAACTGGTTTGTCTTACATTTGTCCTTTTTTGTAACAGTAAGTTCACATCCAAAAACGAAACTATAAAAAAGTCACTGTGAGAAATCTAGTCTTTCACAATGTCATGTTTAATTCATTGTGTTACTTGCTGGTTCCTAAAGTGGGCCTATTATGCAAAAATCACTTTTATAAGCGGTTTGAACACAGTTGTCTGGCATCAATTTGTAAATATAGCCAGCCTCTATTGATAAGAAATTAAATAATTACATATTTTATAATCACACTTCATAAAAACAGGATAAAGTCTAGATAGGATACAGCTGTGGATATCTACACCAATATAGCATCATTTTGGTGACACTGTATAACAATAATCAGGGCTCTACAGCCATTGTGGCTAGTAGATTTCCAACATTACTAGCCACTCGCCATTTTCACTAGCCACACTTTTCTTGTTGGGAAAATATATTTTATATGCATAAATTTGACTTTGACATGCTAAAATGACTTGATTTAGATGTGTTATGTCCACATGCCTTCTCATTCATTTAAGTTCTTGTGTGTATTGTGTATTAGCTTGCTCAGTGTGCATGAGTAAATGGGTTGTGTCGCAATGCAATCAGTTTTTATTTCATGACTTTTCAGGGCTCAAAATGAAGGATTTACCAAATTTATCTTTGACCACACCTAATAAGTATTTCTTAGCCACAATGTTTTAATGTGTCACAACAAGGAAAATATAGCTGTATAGGTGCACTTTTTAATTCAACAAAACTTTTCTGAAAAAAAAACATTACCTTTAAAAACAAATTTCTTGCCATGTATCTAAAATATGCACAGTAATCTGTCCTGGCTAAAAGTCCCAGATCACCGGTTAACTAAACATAAACGGGCAGTAATCTCCCATTAAAGCAATGTTATTGTAAAAAAATATAATTAAACCATATTAACAAAAATAACTGTAAGCAAAAGAAAGCAGGTGTAACATACTGTGTTTGATAATGAAAGGATGATCACGCGCACATGGTTAATAAAGGCCTGTTAAAAATCTGTTGAAAGAATAATTAAAATGAAAGCAGTGACCGCTGCTACAAAAGAATATGTGCATTTTTTTAAATCTTGAGCTCTTAAAAGCAGCAGGACTGTGGGTGCACGATCATCGCTCTTTGTGATCATCCTCTCGTTCGGTATTTACTTGCTTTCTTTTGTTCTCGCGAACACAGTTATTTTTGTCAGTCGTGCTGCTTCTCGATTCTAAGATCACATTTGTACGAATATTGGGCCATGCTTATTGTCGAACCCTGCTTTTAAGAAAACTACAATTTAAAAATGATTTCCAACCAGCCAAAGTGGCTAGTGGAGGTGTCTGTTCAACCCGCCAGAGCTGAAATCTACCAGCATTTGGCGGGTTGCGGGGTGTTAATGTAAAGCCCTAACAATAATTGATATTTTTACAATACAGTGATGGTTGGGTTTAGGGTTGGGGTGGGGGTAGACATTAAAAAATACAATTAACAGGATATCAAATAAGTAATATAAATAATTCCGGCCACAACCGTATCTGATCTAAAAACAGTCTGTAGAAACACTTTGATTGACATTCTCCCTTTGTACTTATCATCAGAGGGGAAAGCCCCACCCATTAGTCACCATCTCTCCCTCATTAGCATAAAAAGCCCTAAGTGAGAAGCAGCTATTAGAGTTTTGAAACACGCAGACATTTGTAGCTCCGCCCTCTTTTGAAAAGAGCACAATCTCATTTGAATTTAAAGCGACAGTCACCAAAAGGGCACAATTTGGATCAAACCATAAAAAAGGGGTTGTTTCAAAGAGTCATAAAACATTATTTGTGTGGTATTTTGAGCTGAAACTTCACATACACACTACGGACATCATGGACTTGATCTGGCAAAAAGGGTCATAATAGGTATCCTTTAAATATCTGTCAAACAGTGCAAATTAATCTGAATGTTAAATAAATTTGTGGTCACTGTTTTGGACTCCTTTGCAACTTTAGTTAAGCACATAATGAAAAACAACCTACTTCTCGATACCGATCTTGATCTTTCCATCAGCGTAGTCCAGTGAATGGAACCAGCCTTGCATCAGAAGAGCCCACTGGAGCCCGAAAGCAGCTATCAGGAAGTTGAATCCGACGGCACCAAAACTGTAGCGCTTCAGGAAGGTCATGAGGAACCCAAAGCCCACGAAGATCATGACATGAACATCCTGAAAACCTGCACAAAAAACACACTTCAGTTAAAGAAAACAATAGTGAAGATCACAAAAAATCAGAAACGTACTCAAAATTGAACACTAAATATCACTCCATGACAATTACGTCCGTTAAGAATGATGTCTTTAAACCAATTGTTTCTTGCGCAAATATTTCTGAAAAAATCATGTACACTGTTTTATATATTAAAAAATAAAAATGTACTAAAAATATCTATGATGGAAATGCTGAATTTTTGTAACCACTCATAAATCACGTCAATATGTTAAATTAGTAGTCAAGAAACATTCCTATTAGTATTGGTTAATACACATCAAGTTTTAGAGCAAAAAACACCCAAAACACATGCTATTTTTGTCCTATATAGAGTCTATAAAGAGCAAAGTACACTATTGTACTACATAGAAAAAAAAAAAAGAAAAAGAACAAGAAAATAATCATCATATACAAAACAGTAACAAAATAAACAATAACAACAATAAACAAACAAACAAAAAACAAAGTGATTGTTGTAATATAGGGTAAAAGCCACTCAAAATGTAAACTAATTGTTGTGTTATATAGAGCAAAAGCCACACATATACACACAATTTGTGGTACTACATAGAGCAAAAACCATCTAGCTTACTACAGTATATAAAAAATTATACCTCAAAAGGTAAATTGTTGTCCTGTATATTGTATATATATATATATATATATATATATATATATATATATATATATATATATATATATATATATATATATATATATATATATATATATATATATATATATATATATATATATATATATATATAAAAGCCATCAGAAATCAAACATTTGTGCAACAATCATCAAACTCCTATTCAATATTGTACAAAAACCACCGCAAAACCAAGCCAAATGTCATCCTATATAGTGTAATCCTACACTATATAGGATGACATTTAGTGTCAATTGTGTCATCCTATATAGTGTAAATATATATTAACACTGCAAAAATTGCCATAATATATAGCAAAACATACCCCAAAAGGATATTGCTGTCTAATATACAGCAGAAAACAAGCAAACGGATATCATATATAGATCAAAAAACCAACAAGTGTAATTTTATATAGAGCAAAAAACTAATTGCAAAAACAATTTCCTCCCCCCAATTATCTAACTGTCATTCTCTGTATAGCAAAAAACATACAGCAAGCAAATTGCCATTGTATATAGAGCAAAAAACTATATAGAGCAAAAAACACCCCAAAACAACTGTTCCAATGAAAAAGTAATCATTCATTCATTCATTTTCTTTTCTTTTAGTCCCTTTATTAATCAGGGGTCACCACAGCGGAATGAACCGCCAACTTATCCAGCATATGTTTTACGCAGCAGATGCCCTTCCAGCTGCAACCCAACACTGGGAAACACCCATACACTCTTGCATTCATACACATACACTATGACCAATTCAGTTTATTCAATTCACCTATACCACATGTCTTTGGACTGTGGGGGAAACAGGAGCATCTGGAGGAAACCCACGCGAACACGGGGAGAACATGCAAACTCTACACAGAAATGCCAACTGACCCAGCCAGGGCTCGAACCAGCGACCTTCTTGCTGTGAGGTGATTGTGCTATCCACTGCACCACTGTGACGCCTGAAATAGTAATAGTGCTATTAAAATTCCCCCTAAATTCTCTTTTTTTTTTATCTTAGACCTCACTTTAAACAGGAGAATACGTCAGAATTGAGCCAAAATGTCTATGTACTAGAAATATCCTGTTACATAACCCTGTCTGTACTCTAATGTCATAATGTAATCTGAACCTATGAGTGACATATGGTAACGCGGGTCAATGGAGCAGCTAGCGTGAGATGAAAAGTAACAACACCAACACATCAGTTTCTCCGAAGTGGGCTATGCTGCACATTTTCTTCCACGCCGAAATGCACAATACAGGCACAAGGACATCTAGATGCTGGTGACACCACAAACCTCAGCTTATGACAACAACACAATGAGCAATACTTTCAGAAGAAGCCCTTATTTGCAGACAGAGAATGATCTTGCTGGATAGCATCAGTATATGAAATCTATTCCAGAAAATAACAAGCCTCCGTTTCTCATTGGTTGTCCTTTGTTCTGGTATAGTGTGATGCTTCACCTTAAAACTGATGATGCAGGACTCCAGGATTCAGTCTAGTGATAAAAAAACAACAAACTGACTTGGTCCATTACAAGTCGCCTGGAATCTTTACACAAGGATGTTTTCTGTGTACAAAAACCACTGCAAAACCAAACCAACAGTCATTCTATATAGTGCAAAAACTGATAAAAATTGATATATATATAGCAAAAAACAAGCAAACAAACATCTTATATAGATCAAAAAACAAACAAAATGTAATTTTATATAGAGCAAAAACCGTTTAACCAGGAAAAGGACATGTGATGCTTAACCTTGAAATCCTTTCCAACCGATGATGAAGAACTCCAGAATTCAGTCTAGTGATTAAAAAAAAAAACTGTTTGGATGCATTACAAATGGCCTGGAATCTGTATTTATACAACATTTTCTGTGGCAAGTAACACAATAAATATATTTTCTTTCTGGCACTTTCTGTGTATAAAAAACACTGCAAAAACAAGTCAACTGTCATTCTATATAGTGCAAAAAACAAACAAAAAGTAATAACATATATACCAAAAAGGCAGACAAACGGTCGTCTAATATCAATTATAAAAACCGATGATGAAGAACTCCAGGATTCAGTCTAGTGATTAAAACAAACTGCTTGGATGCATTACAAATGGCCTGGAATCTGTATTTATACACAAATGACATTTTCTGTGGCAAGCAACTCAATGTATATTTACTTTCTGGCACTTTCTGTGTATAAAAAACACTGCAAAACTGTCATTTTAAATACTGCAAAAAACACTTGAAAAAACAAACCAAATGTAATTTTATATAGATCAAAAACTGCCCGACATTTTTTGTAATGCTTCACCTTGAAATCCTACTCAACTGATGGTAAAGACCTCCAGGATTCAGTCTAGAGATAAAAAAAAAGTGACTGGATTAGGCATGGGACGATAACCGTTTTCAAGGTATATCGCGGTTTGGAAAAGTCAAGGTTATCATACCGCCAAAATTTTCTCTAATACCGTTCCTAAGGTATGTGTAAGATTTTTTTTTTTTACTTTTTTTTTTAACAACAGCATCTCCAGCAGAAAACATATCCAAAGATGCCATTTTAAATCTGTGTTTTTGAAACTAATGAAGACAGCAGAGGTCAATGATTCATTTTCATTATTTAGCCTGGCACTTTTACTGCTCCAAAATATTATAAATGTTTCTCAAAATAAAATATATTGTGTTTAAAGGGGAAAAAACTTTTAGTTTTTTACCCAGACATTTAAAAAGAATATATTTTAGAGCAGTAATCACAATACCGTGATACCGTGAAACCGTGATATTTTTATCCAAGGTTATCATACCGTCAGAATCTTATACCGGCCCATGCCTAGACTGGATGCATTACAAGTTGTCTAAAATCTGTTTTTATACACAAATAACATTTTCTGTGGCAAGTAACTCAACATATATTTGTTTTCTGGCACTTTCTGCGTACAAAAAACACTGCAAAAACAGGTCAACTGTCATTCTAGTGCAAAATTTTCAAGTGCAAAACGGTCATCCTATATAGATAAAAAAAATGTAATTTAATATATATAGCAAAAACATATAGAGCAAAAAAACGGCAAACAGTCATCTTATATAGATCAAAAACAAACAAATGTAATTTCATATATATAGCAAAAAAATTATATATATATTAAAAGCAGGCAAGCAGTCATGCTCAAAAAACAAACAAATGTAATTTCACACACACACACACACACACACATATACATATATATATATATATATATATATATATATATATATATATATATATATATATATATATATATATATATATATATATATATATATATATATATATATATATAGCAAAAAAGCAGACAAAAAAGCAGGCAAATAGTCATGCTATATATATATCAAAAACAAACAAATGTAATTTCATATATATAGCAAAAAAAATTAGATATACAGTATACACATATAAAGCAAAAAAGCATGCAAATAGTCATGCTATAGATCAAAAAGCAAACAAATGTAATTTCATACATACATATATAGATAGCAAAAAATATATAGCAACAAAGCAGGCAAACTGTCATCATATACAGATCAAAAAACAAACAAATGTAACTTTATATAGAGCAAAAACCTTCCAACAAAAACTAGGACATTTTTATGTGATGCTTCACCTTGAAATACTTCCAAACTGATGATGAAGAACTCCAGGAATCAGTCTAAAGATTAAAAAAAATCTGTCTGGATCCATTACAAGTTGTCTGAAATCTGCATTTATATGCAGGGAACATTCTTTGTGGCAAGTAACTCTGATATATTTGTTTTCAGGCACAATAAGCAGTATCAGATCTCACACCGCTAACTAACACTCCTTTTGCGCTACATCAAGCATATCATCGCGTGATAACATCCAGCCCCCAATGCTTGCTAGGAGATCAGACTGCCAGGACTACCAGAAGATAAACTCCTCCATCAGATTTATATTACATCTCAATGACATCCGATCAGTCTGCAAACAACACTCAGAGTTCATACATCCCTGGAAATGCCCATATCTGACTATATCTGACCAGATGATTGATACACACCGGAGGAATGCCAAACCCAATATGAAACGAATGAAAAGATGATAATGGATACTGATCCTTGCGTAATCAAACAGCAAATGAAACCCTCTACTTCCACTGTACCACCTGTCAGACACACACACATACGCAATAAAAGGGTAAAAAATTACGGTCCCGTGTGTATAAGAAGGAATGCATGTTCTCACTGGCAAGAGAAAAGCTCACAGATGCAGCAACTGATAAACCATAACATGACAGCCAATGAACGGTGATGCATTTGTACACTCTCAGAAATAAAGGTACAAAAGCTGTCCCTGAGGCTGTACCTTTATACAAAAGATACATTTTGTACTTCACAGCTGTGCATTAGTACCTATAAGGTACACTTTTGTACCTTTAAGATACTATAAATGTAGACATTTGTACTTTTTATGTTCCTTTAAGGACCCGTTATAAACAAAAAGTAAGGTACAGCCCCAGTGACAGATTCTGTGCCTTTATTTCTGAGAGTGTAAACTGAAAGACAGACAGATTAGTAATATGTAAAAGACATAAGATTAATAATTAGTAATAGTAATTTTAGAATATACCATGACATTACAATATAATTTAATTAATCTGTAGATAATTGAAAAAATGCACTTGGCCATTTAAATAATAATTATACCATATTAAGCAATAAAGCAGACTTGAACATATAATAACTGCATATAATGAGTTTTCTAGAACATTTAAATATTAACAATTATAGGATATTGAGTAATAAAGCACAGAAAAACAGACTTAAAACACATAATTACTGTCTAATAAATAATCTAGAACATTTAAATATTAACAATTATAGTATATTGAGTAATAAAGCACTGTAAAACAGACTTGAAACCCAAAATTACAGTGGAATAAATTTTCTAGAACATTTAAATATTAACTATTATAGGATACTGACTAAGTAATAAAGCACCAAAAAACAGACTTGAAACACATAACTACTGTATAATTAATTTTCTAGAACATTTAAATATTAACAATTATAGGATATTGAGTAATAAAGCACTGGAAAACAGACGTGAAACGCATAATTACTGTCTAATAAATTTTCTAGAACATTTAAATATTAACAATTATAGGACATTGAGTAATAAAGCACCAAAAAACTTGAAATAAATAATTACTGTATGATAAGTCAATTTAAATATTTACAATTATACCCTATTGAGTAATAAAGCATAAAAAAACAGACTTGAAACACATAACTACTGTCTAATTAATTTTCTGGAACATTTAATTATTTACAATTACAGGCAATTGAGTGATAAAGCACCGAAAAAACAGACTTGAAACACGTAATTACTGTCTAATAAATTTTCTAGAACAATTAAATATAAACAATTATAGGATATTGAGTAATAAAGCACCAAAAAACTTGAAATAAATAATTACTGTATGATAAATTAATTTAAATATTTACAATTATACCTATACTGTGTAATAAAACAGACTTGAACAAATAATCACTGTCTAATAAATTGTCTAACACGTTTAAATATGAACGATTATAGGATATTGAGTAATAAAGCACCGAAAAACAGACCTGAAACACATAATTACTATCTAATACATTTTCTAGGACATGTAAATATTAACAATTATAAGATATTGAGTAATAAAGCACCAAAAAACTTTAAATAATACATAACTGTATAATGAATTTTCTAGAACATTTAAATATGAACAATTATAGGATACTGAGTAATGAAACACCGGAAAAACAGACTTGAAACACATAATTACTGTCTAATAAATTTTTTGAAACATTTAAATATCAACAATTATAGGATATTGTGTAATAAAACACTGGAAAACAGACTTGAAACACATATGTCTAATACTTTTTCTAGAACATTTAAATATTAACAAGTATATGATATTGAGTAAAAAAACAACAAAAAACTTTAAATAAATAATTACTGAATGATAAATTAATTTAAATATTTACAATTATTCTCTACTGAGTAATAAAGCAGACTTGAACAAATAATTATTGTCTAATACATTTTCTAGAACATTTAAAAAATGACAATTATATGATATTCAGTATTAAAGCACTGGAAAACACATAATTACTGTATAATTAATTTTCTAGAAAATGTAAATATTCACAATTACAACATATTGAGTTATAAAGCAGGCTTGAAACACAATTACTGTATAATGAGTTTTCTAGAAAATTTAAATATTAAAAATTATAGGATATTAAGTAATAAAACACTGTAAAACAGACTTTAAACACAGAATTACAGTGGAATAAATTTTCTAGAACATTTAAATATGAACTATTATAGGATATTGAGTAATGAAGCACCAAAAAAGAGACTTGAAACACATAACTGCTGTATAATTAATTTTCTAGAACATTTAAATATTAACTATTATAGGATATTGAGTAATAAAGCACTTGAAAACAGATGTGAAACACATAATTACTGTTCGATAAATTTTCAAGAACATTTAAATATTAACAAATATAGTATATTAAGTAATCAAGCACCAAAAAACTTTAAATAAATAATTACTGTATGATAAATTAATTTAAATATTTACAATTATAGTATGTTGAGTAATAAAGCACCGAAAAACAGACTTAAAACAGATAATTGCTGTATAATTAATTTTTCAGAACATTTAAATATGAACAAGTGTAGGATATTCAGTATTAAAGCACCGGAAAACAGACTTGAAACACGTAATTACTGTTTAATAAATTTTCTAGAACATTTAAATATTACAGTTATAAGATATTGAGTAATAAAGCACCAGAAAACTTTAAATAAATGATGACTGTACACTCTCAGAAAAAAGGTACATGATGGTACAAATAATGTTTTTTAAGGAACAGTTTTGTTCCTTTGTAAAAGTTGTACCTTTTATAGTACAGAAAAGACCTCTTATCATACTGTTATGTACCTTTTATGGTACAATTGAAATGAAGGTACACAATTGTTCACATAAAAAAGGTACATAAGTGTTGGACAACTCCTTCTTTATTACAATATCTATGAAAATAAATAATAAGGCACAGTGATTTTTTTGAACAATTTCCATATTAAAACTCATAAACTTTAATTATTAAGTTCTATAAAACAAAACAACTGGTAAGGCAAAACTAGGTGTTGTAAACTATACATTTAGGACATTTTAATAAACATTTGGTAAGCATTTTCTGATACATTTTCATTATTTATATGTGCACCTTTTGGTGTTTGCTTTCCACTACGCTTGTGAGCCAACAAATGTCCTGCACATGCAAAGTGTTCATGCAGACATTTTAGTATTGTAAAACTAATCAAACATTGTTCATATCTCGTTACAACACTTTTGCATAATTCTATTTCTATTGTAAAATTAAGTAAATTAAATTTACTTTTAAGTGATTACAAAGGTCTTGTGTAAAAATTGGAGAAAAAAGTTTTATATTGTACATGGGAGAATGTGTTTCTGTAACATTTAAGTGAAAAGGGTGAAATGTTTAGCAAGAAATAGATCTTTTGATTTATGTTAAAGTATTTTTTATTCTTTATTGTAAATGGAAAAGCTGCATTTACACACAAATAAACTTTTTTTAAAACATTGTTTAAAAATGTATTTGATGTTTTATATTGACAGTAGCAAAATGCCTTTAAATAGTTCTTGAAGGAACACATTTGACACTGTTAAGGTACAAAGTGTCTTGTCACTGTAGTGGTACCTTCATGGATCAGAATTGTACCTTTGATGAAGGTACAATATTGTATCTGCAGGTTTTAAAAACCAAAGGTACATTTTGGTTTCCCATGGTTCAAATGTGTTTCTTTGTCTTAAGGTACAATTCTATTCCATAAAAAGGTACTGCCCCATTGACAGGGTACAGGGTTTGTACCTTCTTTGCTACCACTTTGTACCATTCTTTCTGAGAGTGTATGGTAAATTAATTTAAATATTTAAAATTATATATAGTAATAAAGCACTGGAAAACAGACTTGAAACACATAACTGATGTATAATAAAGTTTTTAGAACATTTAAAAATAATTAAATTATGTCTAAAATAAACTAATCCAAATCAAAAAATAATCTTGAAAGGTGCAATAATAAATTTTTGGATATAGATATATATAGCTGTTATAGATGTCGATATAGTATAGATGTAGATATTATGCCAACATATTATAATAATAAATTATCTCAAATAATTCAATGAGTAAAATATATTTAATAGCATTATACAGAAATTATTAATAAAAGCATAAATCTTTAAATAGACAATATTTCTAGAAGACAGACCGATAATATAACATACATTTTAGCACAATATTACATATATACCTGTATATTACATATATTGAATAGAAAATGACATTTAACATATTTCATTCTTATACATCTTAAATAACAAAGTAGTTTCATATTTTAATGTCTACATATTTTCTAGAACCTTTAAATAAGAATTATACAATATTAAAAACTAAGAAATAAAAAAAAATAACTTTTAAATAGAAAATTAATTAACACGAGAATGATTAAATGATTAAATAACTACAAATCAATATATTATGTAATAAAACATCCAATAAATATTGTTATTTACAGTAACTAGTCTAAAACCATGCAATATTAATACTATTATTCATAACTAATAATAATAATAATAATAATAACAATAATAATAAAATGATGTACTTACTTGGATATCTGAAGTAGTAGTCATTCTCAATATCACTTGTTATGTTTTTATCCTTTTTCGTGTAAACCCAGTGAGTGTCTGCCTCGTCATTATACCGCACAAACACCCCGAAAAGTATGATCATGGACACCTGCCAGACGAAGCACACTGCGGGTAAACTGAGTCTGATGTTGGTGTTTTTTGGCCGGTCGCAGATGCCCCTGGAGCCGATGCAGTTGCCCATGTCTACAGCTTGAGCTGATGATGTCAGATGATGCTGCTGGAGCTGTGGACGCGCATGTGGGCACTTTTAAAAGGCAGCGGGAGCGCGGAGGTGTGTCTGCAACTCCAATCCTCGCCCACTCGAAGCTCTGAGGAAATAAAAAAAATCACTTTCAAGAAATGCCCTAAGCTTTCAAGGGCATAGAGAAGCGCATGCTGGGTCCCCGTAACATGGAGTGGTTATCACAATACACCTCACCAAACAACCCTGGATTATTTTTACTATTATCATTATAATAATCATCAATTTTCACGGTATGTTTACATATTCAATCAATTATTAATCTAAAAAATTAAGTTAAAAGTCGATAATTAAGTTAACAACAAAAAAATAAATCGTTATAATGATATCACTATCGAGACATGCAGAGAAATGTCGCCTGACGACGGATAAACCTACTCAGGTAAAACCGTCACATTTTCAAATTTTCATCGTCGACTAAACCATTTTCTATTTTGAAATGGGGGTCTCTAACATTCCCCGGGCACAAGCTGCCAGCCAAATAATGAACATTTAACTTTTTAAACACTTTTAAAGTTGAGTATTGCGAATATTATTCATATAATCATACTGCAGTATGATTGGATATATCTGTTTTATGGATATCTGTAGTATGACGCTAACTTTCGTTAGGAGAAAACCGCGTTTTCTGGGGTAAAGTCTAGATAAGATACGGCCGGTCGGAAGTACGATATGCACATCAATATATGCATGACAGTATAACAATAATTCATATTTTTACAGTACTGTGATGGTTGGGTTTAGGGTTGGGGTAGGGGTAGACGTTAAAAAATACAATTTATTGGGTAATTTAATAGATAACATGAATAATACTCAGCACAACTGTTTTTACGATACAGTGGCGGATGGGTTTAGGTAGGGGTAGACGTTAAAAAATACAATTTATTGGGTAATTTAATAGATAGCATAAATAATACTCAGTACAACTGCTGTTAAATAATATAAATAATTTTTGCAGTGGCGTAGTGGGTAGTGCTTTCACCTCACAGCAAGAAGGTCGCTGGTTCAAGCCTCGGCTGGGTCAGTTGGCGTTTCTGTGTGAAGTTTGCATGTTCTCCCTGTGTTCGCGTGGGTTTCCTCCGGGTGCTCCCCCCACAAGCCAAAGACGTGGTGAATTGGGTAGGCTAAATTGTCCATAGTGTATGAGTGTGAATGAGTGTATATGGATGTTTCCCAGAGATGGGTTGCAGCTGGAAGGGCATCCGCTGCGTAAAACATATGCTGAATAAGTTGGGGTTTCATTCCATTTTGGCGACCCCTGATTAATAAAGGAACTAAGCCGAAAAGAAAATGAATGAATGAATGAATTTTCATTAACTTCTGGCCACAACCATATCTGATCTGATCAAGCAACAACCAATGGAATTATTTGTATGCAGGGGCTGATTTAACCAATAAGCGAGGTAAGCACACAATAAATACCTAGAAGTTTCTATAAATTATATATAATGATAATTATATCATATTTTATAGGATAAGGGTCTAACTAATACAAATTTACATTAATTAGTACATCTGTGCAAATGTGTCCGCCCAACCCCAATTATAGATCAGTCCAGCGGTCAAATCAGATGAATTTTGTTTTATAAAACAAATAGTTTATTCATGATTTTTAATTGGGAATTTTAAGTAAACAAATCTTTTAAAATGTAGAGATTTCGTTAAGATAAACATGTAGAAAGCAAGAATGAGTGATATAAGAAAAAGACAGCTAAATAAATAAATACAAATACAAAGTGTGCATACTACTATAGGATTTCCAGGGCCCTCAAAAAACTCAATGCAGGCCTGTTTGGATAACTTACAGCTAGCTACGTTGTCCTGATTTACACGAAGAGGCTTTTTTTTTTTTTTTTTGATAACTAGCTTTAGGAAATGTTTGATTATCTTGACCTATTATCTAACAAAATTAACCTACATTCTGCAAGTCATAACAAATGTTACTAAATAAACTAATTCATTTGGAACTGGTATTGTACAAAATGAAAGAAACATCTAAAGAAATGCCATTGTTTTTAGTTAATACCTGATTTCAAAATAATTTTTGTAACAATAACTGATAAACATTTAAAGACATACCTGTTGTGAGCTCCATTTTGTTTGCATTAACTATTAAATAACAGATTTTGATGCTGAAAAACTACAATATCCATAATGCTTTGCAGAAAAATCCACCAACCACCAACTCCAGAATTACCATAATTATGAAAACTACTTGACTACTATGTAGCACTCTTATTATCTGCAGTTTGCTGGGAGTTTAATCTTTTAGCAGTTTTGTGAGCTACATAATGCACACGATTGTGCTTTGCTTTTTAATCTTTCTTCTTCTCAAGGCACTGACATATTTTATGTCATTTAGTTGAACTTGTTACTGATTTATCTGGCAGAAAATAGACTTGTATGCATGAACTAGACCATTAATTTTCAGTGTTTCCCGTTGTAATTGTGAATACTTTCACATGGTCATGGTGTAATTCCAGTAGCCCATATTATTTTTAGAAAGGGACACAACGGACTATTTCTTATCTTCATTGACTATTTGACATTGTACCCACATGGCAGAATTAATGACCTTGTATACAGCAGTGTGAAAACGTATTATATAGTAGCACCAATAAACAATGCATTGTATTAAAAATAACAGATTATTCATTCATTCATTCATTTTCTTTTCAGCTTAGTCCCTTTAATAATCTGGGGTCGCCACAGCAGAATGAACCGCCAACTTATCCAGCATATATTTTACGCAGCAGATGCCCTTCCAGCCACAACTCATCACTGGGAAACACCTATACACTCTCATTCACACTCATACACTACGGACAATTTTAGCTTCCCCAATTCACCTGTACTGCATGTCTTTGGACTGGTGGGGGAAACCGGAGCACCCGGAGGAAACCCACGTGAACGCGGGGAGAACATGCAAACTCCACACAGAAACGCCAACTGACCCAGCCGAGACTCGAACCAGCGATCTTCTTGCTGTGAGGTGACAGCACTACCTACTGCACAACCGCGTCGCCATAACAGATTATGATACAGAATTTAATCAAATATAATCACCTTTTTTTTCACGATATTAACTAAATATACATCGATTTTTATTTTTACTACATTGTGAATTGTTGACTTTACTTAAAAAAAATGAGAAAACCCATAAAAAAAACTATAATTATAGTTATATAATTATAAAAATTGAGTTAACATATTCCAAGTTACAAGGTTTACTCACTTTTCTACTCGCTTTTTATGGTGTAAAATGTTTCCAATAAAGAGCCCTAAACGATTATTTAGTTTGCTGTTTGTTCATCATTAAATGGCACCGTAACTTTAAGACAGAAGGCACAGAAATCTACTGCCAAGAATCTAATAACTTTCCTATCTGCATTTAATATATATTGAAAAAGGCGGCAACACCAAAGCTCCAAAAATGCCAATTTATTAAATTAAAAAGGCTGAAACAAGGTGTGTAACGTTTTGAGCACACGGCTCTTCAACAGACAGTGTTCATCACAATAAGTTGCTCCTTTTTGTACACCTCCGGATCACATGATCTCCCATATTATCTCACAACCAGACAAAAAAGAAAAGAAAAACACACATTATACAACTTAGATATTCAAAACTAAAATACAGAAACAAACCCTAATATTACATCACAAAATAAAAAAGCATAACAGAATATAACAAGGAAATACAATAAAATAATACAACAAAATACAGCCAAAAAACCTTTACCCAAACACCTAATTAAACATTAAAGAAAAGGACGAATATCAAACTCCTCATTTAAACTACTTGGAGACAATCTAGAGTGAAAATCCAAAAGGCTTCACGTTGTAACAGCAATTTAGTAAGATCTCCCCCCTGACGTGGACACTGCACAACTTCAATCCTTATGAATTTTGGAACAGGACTTCTAGGATAATAATTCCTTACATTTACATTTATATAGCGCTTTTCTAGACACTCAAAGCGCTTTACACATTGGGGGGAATCTCCTTATCCAGCAGCAGTGTGCAGCATCCACCTGGATGACACGACAGCAGCCATATTGCGCCAGACAGCACACCACACACCAGCTGATTGGTGGAGAGTAGACAGAGTGATGAAGCCAATTATGATATGGGAATGGTAAGGAGGCTGTGATGGACAGAGGCCAGTGGGCAAATTTTGCCAGGATGCCGGGGTTAAACCCCTACTCTTTGGGATTTTTAATGACCGCAGAGAGTCAGGACCTTGGTTTAACGTCTCATCCGAAAGACGGCGCTCACTGAGCAGTATAGAGTCCCCTTTACTATACTGAGGAATTAGGACCCACACAGACCGCAGGTTGAGCGCCCCCTGCTGGTCTCACTAACACCACTTCCGGCAGCAACCTAGCTTTCCCATGTGGTCTCCCATCCAGGTACTGACCGGGCGCAACCCTGCTTAGCTTCAGTGGGCGACCATGTGAGAATTGCAAAGAGCTACCTGCCGGTTAGGATCATGATGTCGTATAGCGCATCGATGCTCAAAAATGCAAATTTTTAAAGGTCTACTCGTCTTACTGCCTTAACATACAGTAAACTACACGGGCACCGCAACATTTAGATTACGTTAGCGGTCTTGCACGAAATAGTGCCTCGAATTTTGCATTTTTATTATTTTAAAAATGCGGAGCAGGTTTTAGATCAGCTCAACTTATTATGGATATTAGATGTTCGTTTGTGTACTAAACGAAATTCATTTTCATAACATTCTTTTAGGGAAGGATTAGTTGAAATAATATGATTTGAATATCTAAGTTGTATAATTTATAATTTACAAATTGTCTTTGAGAGCACAGGGTCCCCTACTGGTTCGGAGGAATATAGGGAAGATGAGCTGGGTTTATATATTTAAAAAAAGCTACAAATAGAGGAATTACCAACCTACGTCACACATGACGTCACACAGGTCCCCGGTTGCAAAAAGAGACCGGTTGCAATAGCAAACATGTCGTGTTGTGCGGTAGGATGCCATATTCCAACTGCAGACGTCTTTGGCTAAAAGGGAGCTGAATGAAGTGACGACCTGATTAAAAATGCTGGACTCTGCAGTTCTCATTTTATATCAGGTTAAGTTCACGCTATGTTGAATCATACACATTACTCATTTTTGATTGCAGCAATGATTTTAGCAAAAACAGTTAAATATGGTTAATTAAACTGCGGACACTGAATGCTAAGAATGAAATGTAAAAATGTAAGTTCACATACCCTTCCGTACAGGAGCAGTTCGCTGTAAGAATGCAGTTGCTTTGCTTGTTAAGGATTACCCAGGCCTTGTATAGCTCAGTCATTATTTCTTGCACATGACCACACAGAACAAAACTGTAGGCGTCCAAAGACTTGTAGGCCTTTAACTTCTCTCTTGTAAAAACACTTGGAGCTTCAATGAGATTGTATATTTCGGGCTGGAGGCTTGGCCATTGCATTGGGAGGGTGCTATCGCAAATGGACCTGTCAGACGAACGCTGCTCACTTTAACGTTAATTTTGCCGAATAACTGTGCTTATCACTGGGTGACAAGCTGTTATAATACGCTGAAAGCATTATGTGAATAATATATATAATATGTAATCAATATAACTTATTTCTAAGACAACAACAAACTCTGTACTGCATCGGATGTCAGTCCCTCGCTGTAATCGCTAGTGCTCCCGGTTTTTTCTGCAACCCCGCTGCACGCGCATCCTGAATGTTTACAAACATGATAATTCGTCAATACGGTAGTAAATACATTGACTATGGGAGATTCATTTGTAATGATAAAAAATGCAATAAGCATTTCTATACAAAAGGTGTTAATACTATAAAATCATGTAAAATAAATACACATTAATAACTACATAGCCTAAAATGTGAGGTGATTTAAGTGGGATGTGATTTATTATTTTTGTGAATGAATGAAAGTGTGTGTGAACAAATCTGCAAACAGGTTGGAGAAGGTAACGTTAGTTCTCAGTGAACTTATATAACTTTATTGTCTTTTGAACCGAACTGGGACACAATTTCAGGCTGGAAAATCCCACACCCTCCCAGGCCATTCTTTGATAAATGAACCATCACTGGCTTATGGTTTTGACAAATGCCAGACAAATGAAACCATTTAAAGAGTGTTACTGTACAGTATGTCAACCACTTCCTGCTGTATTCATGCCATCTTTGCTTAAGATATAGGAAGGGCTTGTTTTGAGCTTTGCTGTGGATGATAGTGGAAACCTAAATCCTCAGGCTGGGGCTGTGCAAAATAAATAAAGACTTTCTCTGTCACAGTACAGTCTCTTCCCTTTTCCATCACCTTGATTTATCTGATGTCTTTCACCAGGATCATCGGCCTCATACACAGAGTAAAGGAGAGAACTAGTTTTACTGGAAAATTAAAGCAGTCATGTCGATGGCAAATATGTTTTCCAATCATTCATTGATCATGCTCTACTGTTACCAACAGAGCTGTCTCCACACTTGGTGGAACACAACCACCTTTACCTTTAAACTACATTCATTCATTTAGCAGATTTGGCAGTTTCATCCAAAGCAATTTACACATTATAAATAGATTCAAGATTCAAGTAGTTCAAGATTCAGCTTTTTCAAGATGTCCTCGCTGCACTCTGTAGCACGATGACGTACTGGACCAGGTCCCATACGTAGTGGACACAGTATCGCCCACTAAAGTAATGTCAATGTCAATTTTAAACACAACCAAAGGTTGACCAATGAGACAGTCCTCATTGCCATGCTACTGTGATGGTTGGGTTTAGGGTTGGGAAAGTGTAGACGTTAATAACACTCGTTAATAGACGTTAATAATTTAATGTGTAATTAAACTATTAATGTAAAAAATTTGTGTTTCCAACAAAGTCCGCTGGTGCACACGTCCACTATGTATTGGACCTGGTCCAGTACATCATTAAGCGAGGACTGTCTCACCTTTTTGGGGGACTTTGTTTTGACTCTTAAACACCTTTGAGCGACCATTGGTTTGTGGCGATTATCCAGTCATTGGGTGTATTTTATAACTCCAGCTTCTTGGACATGCAAATGATTCATATCTCCCATCCACAGAGGTGAGACATGAAAATGACATCCAAAAAAACAACACCAAATTAGCAACATGAACACACTAGAACAGGGGTGCTCAACCCTGTTCCTGGCGATCGACCTTCCAGCTGATTTCAGCTCCAACCCTGATCAAACACACCTGAACCAATTATTTAGAACGTGAGGAGCACTTGATAATTACAGGCAGGTGTGTTTGATAAGGGCTGCAACTGAAAACTGCAGGAAGGTTGATCGCCAGGAATAGGGTTGAGCACCCCTGCACTAGAGTGTCGAGTAGAAGAGCTGGTACCAACATAGGCTCATTCTGATCGTGAATAATGTAGCCAGAAGTTTTTTTTAATGAACAATATGTGGCGGTATGACACCGTTCCTTTTTGTGCTTACCAGCTAACCGCTTAACTCCATATGGACGGCTGTCTGGCTGTTATCAGTTTGTCCAGTAGCTGGCCATGTACATCGATGGACTTCAGACGCAAAGAGGAGTTGACCACAACGACGAGGTTTGAGTCCGGTGAGGAATGGTTCCAGAAAGCAGGCAAGACAAAAACAGATCAAAAAAATAAAATAAACAAGTAAATAACAGGGTGAGAATGTGGTAAAACGAGGTAAAAACCAGATGAAGGCTTTTGTTTTTCTGGATTGCTTTTTAAACTGTTGGATGGGTTAAGGGAAGGGGGAGGGTGGGTCAGTCGATTCGTCAGTCAGTCAGTCGACAGCGGCTTCTGGTGGATTTACGAGAGAACAGTAGGTGCAAATGGCACTTGCGAGAGAAATTTGAGATCTCAAAAAGCATACACAGCGGCCTCTGGTGGATTCACGAAAAACAAAAACTGCAAAAAAAAACGTAGCTCCTGGCACGTATTTGGCACTCTCCAGAAATGTATATAGAGGTACGTTTTCAGAATGAGCCTGGGTTGGCTGGTGCAGATGTGTCTTCACCTGTATGATCGCTTGCAAAGAGATTTTAAAGGGGTCAAACACGAGACAAGAAGCATCACCGAACTTCTTTTAAACTTCTTTTTGCCCTTTAAATGAAGAACGAAAAATAACTTTGTAGGAAATATACCGTGGCCATGACATTGTTGACCGGATCTAGTTAGCTGACAACATGGCAATGTAATTGAATAGTAAATTTGTTCATCAAAATATACTATCACATGGTTGGTTAGTTACTACTATTGATTATGCTATTTTTGCATCTCAGAACACTACTCCTAGGCCAGCACTTCGCAATGAAGTCATAAAATATCAAATCAAAGTCAAGTACTTTATGAATACTTGTCAAAGTGTGAAGTCCTAAAATCATGTGACAAGTCCTCCATTTCTGGTCTGAAGGTTATCTAGAAGCTAGTGTATATGCCAAATCAGTGACAAAATTCACATTTGGATAGTCAGTGGGTTTCAGCAACATTTTCTGTAATGTATAAGAGAGTTCAACATGTTTTTAATTACTGTAGCTTTACTGTAAATGTTTCAGACTTCATTTACTCCACTACTTATTGTAATCCACTTGTGATTATTTGGACCAACAATGCTTCTTAGTACCAAGTTTGAATTGTGCACTTGTAGTCTTTACGTCACCCTAACAGGACTGGTCTGATAAGAGGTTAAAGTGAAAGAAATAGCCAGCATTTTGCAGGAACTGCTTGAGGGAGAGGCCAGCACAGACTTTGACATACATACACCCCTATTAGATCCAGACAGTTTGTTCTGAAGCTTTAGCTTGAGGGCTAAATCAGTTTCGTGTACAGTAAGTGTACATGGTGTTCTCACAGGTGTAGCATAAACAATATCGGTCACATACGGTCAATGTACTGGCCACAATAACCCTAAAAATAAAAAATGATTAGAAATTAATAAATACATATTTGTTAAATGTATAATATTAAAAGACAAAATGTATAAAATTAAACTATTAAATGTTAAAATTAAACTATTAAATGTAAATTAACTTATTAAATGTTAAAATAACCTATTAAATTTAAATTAAACTATTAAATGTAAAAGTTTATAGATAGATTAAAAATTAAAATTTTAGATTAAAAAATAATAAATAAATATTTGTTAAATGTATATTATTAAATTATAGAATGTATAAAATTTTATTATTTAATGCAAATTAACCTATTAAATGTTAAAATTAAACTATTAAATGTAAATTAAACTTTTAAATGTAAATTAAGCAATTAAATGTAAAATTAAACTATGAAATGTAGATTAAACTACTAAATGTTACAATTAAACTATTAAATGTTCAAATTCAACTAATAAATGTAAATTAAACTATTAAATTACATGTTAAAATTAAACTATTAAATGTATAATAGTTTACACATTAAAAATTCATAAATAAATATTTGTTAAATGTGTAATATTAAAATATTAAAATGTATAAAATTTAAATATTAAATGTAAATTAACCTATTAAATGTTAAAATTAAACTGTTAAAATGGAAATAAACCAGTAAATGAAATATTAAAATTAAACTATTAAATGTAAATTTAACTATTAAATTAAATGTATAATAGTTTACACATTATTAAAAATTTCTAAATTAATATTTATAATGCATTTAAATATATATATATATATATATATATATATATATATATATATATATATATATATATATATATATATACATATATATATATATATATATATATATATATATATATATATATATATATATATATATATATATATATATACACACACAGTTGAAGTCCGAATTATTAGCCCCCCTGAATTATTAACCCCTCTGTTTATTTTATTTCCACAATTTCTTTTTAACAGAGAGATTTTTCTCAACACATTTCTAAACATAATAGTTTTAATAACTCATTTCTAATAACCGATTTATTTTATCTTTGCCATGATTACAGTAAATTATATTTTACTAGATATTTTTCAAGACACTTCTATACAGCTTAAAGTGACA
Source organism: Danio kyathit (assembly GCA_903798195.1). Classification (NCBI taxonomy): domain Eukaryota; kingdom Metazoa; phylum Chordata; class Actinopteri; order Cypriniformes; family Danionidae; genus Danio; species Danio kyathit. The sequence goes on from LR812543.1 coordinate 11,213,271, forward strand.
TTTAAAGGCTTAACTAGGTTAATTAAGTTAACTAGGCAGATTAGGGTAATTAGGCAAGTTATTGTATAACGATGGTTTGTTCTGTAGACAGTCGAAAAAAAATAGCTTAAAGGGAAAAAATATTATCAGACATACTGTGAACATTTCCTTGCTCTGTCAAACATAATTTGGGAAATAGTTAAAAAAGAAAAAAAAATTCAAAGGAATAAAAATATCATTTTTAAATGACTTTTTAGAATTGCGTTTGCAGTAGTTTAAGATGAAGGGAAATTAAAACGTAAAAATAATATAGATTTTTAATCTAATTAAATTACCTATAAATCACAGCCACCTCTAGTATAATTCAAACTGTGCATGATATAGCACTTTCAGCATTGGCTGATTAATATTTCTCCATATTTGACTGCAAAACTCTCATAATCATAATCCATTACATTTTAATTCAACGGACTAAATGTTTGCCCTCTGTTCTACTGTTCCACTTAGAGGTCTCATCGAACCCTTATTTGTACCATACTGTTTAGACACCACCGTGGATCATGAGTTCAAGGTTGGACCCCTACAGCCAAATCAAAACCCTCAACAACTAGTAGAAGTACAAGCGCCACTGTACATCACACAGACGTCCTCCCAAGTGCTGGTATCTGAATGAATACTCACTCCCCAATCGACACTGGATGTCCTGGGCGCCGTCTGAGTGTATTCGGCTACAGGTCAGATGGCAGATAAAGGCTTGTTGTGGTGAGAAACAGATGACACAGGTCTCCGCAGACCGCTTCAGTGTTCGTTACAGCAGCCATCACCTGGAATTAATAGGTCATTAATAGGTTAAGACAACGCCAGAGTGACTTTACGTTGTCTGGGTTGGGTTACCTCAGGCATGTGAAAATTAGATGTGGTATAATAACAAATAAAACAACATGACAACTGTAGTTCAACCATGGTAGATGTACAATTAAAGTCAGAATTATTAGCCCCCCCTGTTTATTTTTTTCCCCCAATTTCTGTTTAACGGAGAGAAGATTTTTCTTCAACACATTTCTAAACATATTAGTTTTAATAACTCACTTCTAATAACTGATTTATTTCATCTTTGCCATGATGGCAGTAAATAATATTTGACTAGATATTTTTCAAGACACTTCTATACAGCTTAAAGTGACATTTAAAGGCTTAACTAGGTTAATTAGGTAAGATAAGGGTAATAAGTAGGGCCAGATGGATTCTGCATGCGCAAAATTTCGCAGATTTTTAGCCCATCATTGATTCTGTTTATTTACTTGTGTAAATGTGTGTAAATTTATATTCAGTTTTTAAATTTATTTCAGTGATATTATTGACTAATATGAAAATATTTATATGACTTATGCACAATTATAGTTTGTAAAGTGATATTTTCTGTCTTTTAGGATATATTATACGAGAGACTTGCTTTGTTTACCAAATAAAGTGGATCTAATTGGATTTGCATTGTAAACATTAAATAAAAGTAAAAAATGTATTATTTTTTATTTCATATATTAAGGTTTTAGTTATGATACTCCCAAAATAATTCCGCATAAATCCGCAGATTTTTAACAAAATTCTGCTCAGAAATAGCAATAAATGTCCGCAAATTCCGTCTGGCTCTAGTAATTAGGCAAATTATTGTATAACGATGTTTTTTTTCGGTAGACTATCGAAAAAAATATAGCTTAAAGGGGCTAATAATTTTGACCTTAAATGATTTTTTAAAAATTCTAAACGAAATAAAACAAGACTTTCTCCAGAAGAAAAAATATTATCAGACATACTGTGAAAATTTCCTTGCTCTGTTAAACATCATTTGGAAAATATTTAAAAAAGAAAAAAGAAATTCAAAGGGGGCGAATAATTCTGTCTTCAACTGTAAATAACTATGTTTAGTACTGTCTGTATTAATACTGTGGTGATCAAATGGAAATCGGTGTGCCCCCCAAAAAACAAATCTGCAGAAAAAAACAGAAATTGTAATTGTTGATTATCTATTGGTATTTTTTTGCCTTGTATTGGTGGCATGTTATAATAAACCCTAATATGGGTCTTTCTTCATTTGGGGAGACAATTTTTTTATTTATAATTTATTACTAAGTTTTAAATATAAAATAAATTTCTATTAATTTAAAATTAGTTTAATGTGCTAAACTTATTAAAATTGAACTTAATGGGCACCTATGATGCAAAATCATCTTTTTAAAAAGCTGTTTGGAAAGAACTGTCTGTATTTATAGTGTGTCCAGTGTCATATTGGAGTGATATAAACACAACAAGTCTCTTTTTTTATTTACTGACGTTAAAATAAGATACAAATCCCAGTGATTTTGAGGTAACGTGACGGAGTGCGGTTTCCCCACCCACCAAATTGATTGACAGGTGCCATGTCTCCATAATAACATGTATACACATGTCCACAGAACATTTTTGCAAATAAACTGGGATTAAAACATGTTAGAACAACTCTCTGTTATCATCTGCACCTCCATAGTTCATTTTATAAGTTTAAAACAGAGCATATTTGTAATAAAGAGAGTTAAATCATTATGTAATTCTTAAGCGCCTTAATCACCACAGCCACATGGTGTCAGTAAACATGCATATGTGTGTGTGACTCATTATTTCAGAAAGGCTTGAATAAACTTCACCACAAATACATCAAATAAACTTACTTGGTATTTTTGACTAGTGGCCTTATTTCAGCTTCATCTGTGTCTGTATCTGTCACTGACGGCTGTTTATCTAACGTAAAGCCTCATTCACACTATGAGTGACTCGCAGCGGCGCAGCGACCGAAAGTGAGCGACATCCTGCAACCTCCATCTATGTGAACGACAGCAACCGTAGGCAACCAGGTGGGTGTGTCTAGCAATGCGATCCTATAACTTTATGCAAATGAGGAGCAACTTTTTGAGCGACAGCCAATAGGCTCGCTCTCAGCTCGTTCAGAGGCCGGTTGTATTCTCCTCCTGTGAACTTACAAAGACCTACATTTGTAGCAGATCACCACCTACAGCGACAGGCAGCTTACAAATTCTCTGCTAGTGTGAATGAGGCATAAGGTATGAGAAGCAGACACGCACGTGGGCAGGGAGAAGCAGCTCATTTGGATTTAAAGCGGTGGCGCAGTGGGTATCCCATTCGCCTCACAGCAAGAAGGTTGCTGGTTCGAGCCTCGGCTGGGTCAGTTGGCATTTCTGTGTGGAGTTTGCATGTTCTCCCTGCGTTCGCATGGGTTTCCTCCGGGTGCTCCGGTTTCCCCCACAGTCCAAAGACATGCGGTACAGGTGAATTGGGTAAGATAAATTGTCTGTAGTGTATGTGTGTGAATGAGAGTGTATGGGTGTTTCCCAGTGATGGGTTGCAGCTGGAAGGGCATAACACATATGCTGAAGGGTAAAACATATGCTGGATAAGTTGGCGGTTCATTCCGCTGTGGCAACCCCAGATTAATAAAGGGACTAAGCCGAAAAGAAAATGAATGAATGAATAAAGCAACACCATGCAAATGAAAAGCCATCACCCATTAAATTATTTTCATAGGATTGGTGTGTTTATGTTAGATTAACAAAAAAGAAATAGCGTCAACTGCAGCAGATTCATTTTATAGCACCATGTTAAACCTTCTGACACCTTTATAGCAATCAAATACATTAAAAATAAATACAGGCCACAACTGAAGATTGAGGATGATGAGTGTCGGTATAACCACCTCAAATTTGGGGGTCACGAGTCACTGGCACTGTTTTTTTGCTGAAAAGTTTGGGAACCCCTGATTTACAACACCGACCCAGGTAATATATCACTTCAAACCAATACAAATGTCAAGAAAAGTAACTTTTCAACAACAAATGTTGATGGAAGAACTTCAAATCTGCATAATACAATTCAAACATAAATGGCAAAACAGGAAAACTGTTAATTTACAGATATTTTTATAGTGTATTTACACAAAAATGTAACAATTAACAGTGTACAAATTGTTTACCCTACAGATATAGAACATTTTATGATTTATTGGTATTTTAAGTTTATTTCACCTGTTGTAAAGTAGAGGATCACCACTTACCACCAGAAATGAGGAATGACCCATAAACCAACACACAAGAAACCACTAAAATTGCTACAATTACTAGTTACAATTCGATGGTCTGTAATGTTTTAATGGATTCTTCTACTGCACTTCTACTAATACTGTACAGGGCAGTTTCGATTCGACCTGCATCATTTTACCTCAGGGCAGCAGAAAACACGACGGTCATGGTACATATACCCTGAAATTCCTCATGAAAACTGATGTGTGCCACAAGGGAAGATTCATATCTTGTTTTACTATCAAATAATAGCGATTTTCAGGCGTCTTTTGTGGTGAAGAAACACACACCGCGGGTCTGAATGAGCGTTAGTGCGCGCGTCGTGTACCGTGACAGTTTGCATTGTTTGTCGTGACAGCATCAGTTTATATAGGCATCGAGTTCATTTTAGCCCCCATTATAGCCAAATATGCTTCCTCGCACGCAACACACTACATCAACGGAAATGTTTTTCTCCTAACAATTCCGCAAAAGGGCGGTTCATTCCGCTGTGGTGACCCCTTATAAATAAGGGACTAGCCGAAGGAAAATGAATGAATTCCTATGAAGGCAGTGTGATATTATCAGAAATGTTTTATGGTTTATTTGTCCTCTCTCTCACACACACAAATATTAATATTTACTCACCCTCATGTGATCCCAAGCCTGTTTCTGTCCTGTTGTTGAACACTATTACAGATATTACTGGTAACCATCGACTTCTATAGTAGAAAAAAATACAATTTTATCTTTTGTCCTTAAGCCAGCACAAATAGAAATTATAACAACTTGTAACAGAAAACAAATTCATCACAAAAATAGTGTACATTAGCCTACAAAAACACAAGTTTTTAACCATGCCCTTAATCACGACAGGGTATATATTGAACAACATAAGTACACAAAATTGTAAATACACGCAACCCCAATCGAATATAGACATGTACAAATGTATACAAGAATATATTAATGCATTTTAGGACATGTGCATTTGTGCCGTCCAGCCCATAGACTAATTTTGGCCGTGGAGAGGACGTCTTCGGACCAACTCTACACAATTTGTGTCGTCCTGCCGCGACTCCTTTTGGCCGGGGTGAGGACTTTGCCGTTGGACCAATGTTTGCTGGGTTCTTACCTGAGCTTACCTTTCAGTTCGCGTGATGTGTAAGTAATGTAGCTATTCTAAAACATTTTAAATGCAAAATGCTACCCAGGTAGCAAAGGATTCTGGCCCAGATTTGGCATAAAGCTGGCACAGCAGGCATTCATCCGGCACTGGCATACAGCATTTGGGCCATATATGGCTCTGGTTTGGCAGAGGTGACACAGTCTTTAAGGCAGCACACAAGAATTGGGCCAGATGCAAAATGTAGTATTTGGCCCAGATGTTAAAAAAATGTTAACCCACATTTAAAATACATTTAAACCATTTTTGAGTGACAAAAAAAAAACAGTCTACCAGTCAGGTCGCTTCGAAAGAAACTCGCCCATAGATGGGTGGGTTTATCAGTTTCATTGCAGTTGCGACACACCAACATGTCTGGCCCAGTTATGGGTTATTAACTTGGCTGAGACTTGGCCCAGATATGGTCCATTTTTGGCCCTTGTCTGGAGGTCCAACTTGGTCCAGTCATGTAGAGAGAGGTCTGGATGCAGACCTGGTGCAGTGCAATCTGAGCTGCATCCAATGTTTTTTAATGGGCTCACCTAACCCCACCCCTAACCCTACCCCTCACCGTGACATCACACGCTCCATTTAAGTGCATTGTGTCTGACATTGCACCGCTGAGTGGGCTTGCATCATAAAGGCTGCATTCAGATACTATTGGGTCATGTACCGTAATTCACTGCGGCATGTGGGCCAAGCAAAAGCTGATTGTGTGGGGCAGAGAATTTTTGCTATGTGGGTATCTATATGAGGGAGGGTTGGGGTAAAGGGACAGAATATAGCCTACAGTTTTTACAGTATATAAAAAAATCATAACGTTTTTGTGAAGTCCCCATAAAGATGTGTGTGCAACAAATTAAATGGCTTCTGTTGCAAAGTAGTTTGAGAGTTTTTGACGGCATCAGTAATTTTTAGTATGACTTTAGCTATAGCTATTCCTCAACATCGACTATCCCTATCTTTGATCACATGCAATTTTTTCAAGTAGTTTTAAAATAAAAATGCTTAAAATGAAAGGGGTTATTTCCACCTTTCCTAATATACATGATTTCAGCAGGATCAAATCTGACATCACATTCTAATTTGATTGGATGGTAGGTGGACCTGCAGTAAATAATGACAGAACTTACATTATTGAGTGAACTCTCCGTTTAATGTAGCTTACTGAATCGATGTTTATAACTGCATTTTTTATACCACAAAAAGATATTATTTTCTAATATGCCATTTTAGCCGCGTTTTGCCTTCACAGCCCACCAGAGGGAGCTATTGTATGCTGTCAAATTGCGTCAAAAATGAATGAAATTTAAGTCTCTTTAATAAATTGAGGTAAAAATTGTTTAATTAATATAGCCTACAAACAAAGACTTTTTGTTTTGATCAAAATTTATTGTTTAGGCGTTTGAAAACCCTTTTTGACTCCCATATCTCAGTGATTTAACATGTCCTTCGATTCACTATTTGAGCTGACAAAATACAATTTGATTTTTTACAATGCATAATAGAATATTCCCGATATATTTGTGTATATTGAAATACTTCTTCTATATACAAACAGAACAATTAAAAATAAAAACAGACTACAAATGTAATATAAAAACTATAAGTGTGTTTTTTTTAAACAAAAAGGCACTTATATACAATTCTAAAAGACTAATCATAAACAAACACATTATGTATTTGGACATTTCTTACAATCAAAACTGACATTTAAAGCAGCAAATGACAACTGATGAAAATAGCAAGAAGAAGGCATATTTTCATTTCTATTTTAGACAACACTAAACCAATGTTTTGACTTCAAAAGAGTTAAGACACACCTTTAGTGGAATAACCCCGATTTTCAATATCATCAAATGAAAACGTATTGTTTTGAACAATTGTTATAGTCTATTCTGAAAAGAAATGTTTAAGAAATGTCATCAGACCCTAATAGAATAATAATTAAAAACATTTTAATCAAATAGATAATAAATAAATCAAGAAATTCCATTAAAACTGAATTTAAGTCAGGTCCCTAGCCAGCTAATTGACCTTTTTGCATTTAATCACCTTATTTTCTATTCAGTTATGTTTAAATGCTGCATTTTAGTGACATTTCAAGCACTCATTTTTGCTGGATTAGCTGATCAGATGGGCCCAGTTTTTCAAAAGTAATCCAGTGGGATTTTGGATCACAGATTGAATCAAATCTTGGAAATGGGGTTTTCAAAAGTAACAGAGGGATTTTGTATAAAGATCAGACCATGTAATCCAATCTTACATTTGGTTTGGATCAAACCTGCCTTTTGGGTTATTCGGATCTATTTGGTCCAAAAAACAAAACAAAAAAAAAAACAGGAATATCCTGATCCCATCAGAAGGGTGGATTCAGTTGTGATTTTTGAACCAAATAAACCAAATCAAATAAAAAAACTTTTATTTATTTTTTTAAGAAATGATCACAAACTTAAGAGTTACTGATGAAATATAAATTCCTTCATATTTGAAGCTTATATGAAGCATGTCACATCTAATGAGATACGGTAAACAATAAGACAATATCAAAGCAGTATTGTATTAGAACAAACTAAAACATGTCAAATGTTTGTTGATTGCAGTGTTTCTGTTTCTTACTAAACAATGGCTGTTTGTGGCCACTAATATTTTGTCTACCTGTTGTTCTTTGCTAAGTCAGTAGGCTACACTGTTGGTTTCATTTACGGCTCTGGTAAACAGGATTTGGTAATCCTGAAATTTGGTATTTGGATCAAATAATTATTATTAGATAATAATTATTAGAAATAAGTTATTAAAACTATTATGTTTAGAAATGTGTTGAAAAAAAAAATCTTCTCTCCGTTAAACAGAAATTGGAGAAAAAAAAATAAACAGGGGAGCTAATAATTCTGACTTCAACTGTGTGTGCGTGTGTATATATATATGCAACCTGTCATACATATCTAACCCTGTCTGTGTATGTCTTTTTTTCTTGCTTTTGAATAATAAAAACTCATCTAAGAGTGTATTATAAAGAAAATTGTCTGATATCTGGCATTTAGCAGTAATGGCTTACTTAGGTGTCATTTGTTATATTATTTATTTTATTTTAACATTTATTTTTATTTGTTTTTAGCCCCTTTATTTGTTTAATTTTTTCTTTTTTGTTGTTGTGGTATACTTTCTTTATTTTCCTCTCAATATGGTTCAGAGAGTAAGGAATGTTTAATACCACCTAATTTAGTTTCTTCAATATTGTGAAATTAATGTATTATGGTTTTTCATTCTCTTACTTGTAATAACTCTCTGATTGAGAATTGCCAATAAAAAGTAAAAAAAAAAAAAAAAAAAAAAACGGGACAAACGAGGTCATAAAGGGGCCACATTCTGCACTTTGTCAGTGGGAACCATCCAAACGTCCTCTGGCTACAGGCCTAAAAGTGGTAAAATTTTTTCCTATAGCCCATTTCAATGTGGTCATGTCATTTGCCCATGAACATTTCCTGCTTGTTATCAAACTATTTCCTAACTGTAACAAGAGGCAATTCAATCAAAACAATTTTAAAACATCTATCATAACATTATCAATATGTGGCTCATTTTAAATTCTCAGAAGCTGTAGAAATTGAAAATGTAAAACAGGAAATAAGTTGAGACCATTTTTGTTTACATCCCTCAAAATGGTCTGTAGCAGTACATCTAATGCACACAGTAGAATTTTTCATACATAACATATATTTATAAATAGACTAATTCTGTAACACGAGTAAGTCTTAGCAGCACTTCACTTGCAAACTCATTTGAGAAAGTGTCATTTTTTAACTCCCCCAAATCTCTGACAGGACACTTCAGCATGTGCTCATAAACATTTCAGTATATGCTCTTTCAGTCGACCAATCTCATCTTGGGGCAGTAGATATTTATGGATGATGTCCTGCACGGTCTCCTCAGTGGCCGACTCATAGTCTTCTCTGTTCTTGAAGGGAAGGTGTCCGGCGAGCTCACACAGGGCCACATTAAACGCAGACTCTTCTTTGGCCCCGAAACAGGACAAGCGGGGCCAGACGATGACCCTCACCCCATTTCTGGATGAAGATGCGTCGGGCTCCATCTGAGGAGGACAACCTCTGGCGAAGAACAGGTTGTGTGCGATGTTTCTGTCCACCAAGACATCAGTCAAACTGCAGATTGCTTTGACCACCAAATCCAGGTTTGGACCTTGAGTGTAGAACAGAAACCCTGATGGAAAGTCCAAAAGCTCATACAGGTTTAGGTTAGGAAGGATCAGCTCTGCTGGAGAGCTTTCAATCTTCAGTCTGTGGTTTAGATAGTAGCCGTGCAGATGAAGATGGTTTACTGAGGCAAAGCCACCCAGGCTGTTAAAACCAACCCTAAACCCTGGATCAGCGCTCAGAAGAACTGCTTCTATTCCCGTTTGGACGGCTAAATGCGTTAAAACCTGCGGGAAACACTTCTCCGGTTCGGGCACCAGCAAACAGTGGCCAAACTCTAACGGGCTGACGTTTATAATGACGTTGCACGTCCGTTCACTCTCCCTCTTTAACTCGAACAGTAGCTCTTTCGGGTTGATCTTATTGAAGTTGAACTGTTTTGGGTCGAAGTTCTGGCGGACGCTCAGGATCTCCTGGGGTTTTCGTCTCTCTGTGCCTCTCATGATGTTTAATTGAGCGATGTATCCTCGTGATCCCGGGAGGATCCGCGTCTCCAGCTCGTCCAGCCGGTATCGGAACAACCCGGTGTTTCTCTTTTCCGTCCATCCCGACCGAAGCGCGATGTCAAATCTGGAGCGGCCGCGGTTTTGCTGACCGGAACAACAAACCTTGCGTATGAAGTCATTGTCGGTGTAGGTGAAAATGCTACAGTCACCCATAATGTTTTTACACCATATACAATGTTTTCACTTTGAATGACGCCAGCGTGTACAGGAATCACATACTGCAACACGTGGATGAATCGGCATATATCTGATTGGCCAAGAAGAGTCATATGACACACTGGAAGCTATGGAAAGCGAACATGTTCAATACGCGATTTGTAGTTTTTCCCCGTTTAGCGTTAAACGCAATTTTAAAGCGATAGTTCGCCAAAAAAAAAAAATGAAAGTTCTGTTATTATTTAGTCACACTTCATTTGTTCAAAACCTATTTTTCATTTTCTCTCTTTTGTTGACCATGAAGGAAGATATTTTGAAAACTGCACTGTTTGACTTCCACAGAGAGCTTAGAATCACTCTAATACTCTGATTCCACGCACTTTGACTTCCATAGTATTTTTGGGAGTGCCAGCAACCACCATTCTTTAAAATAATCTTCTTATGTGTTCAGCAGAAGAAAGAACCTCATAGGTTTCAGAATCACAGGTTTAAAATCACATGAGAGAGAATAAATAATAAGGGTTTTTTTGGGTGAACTGTGCCTTTAATATACAGGTCGAAGGGATTTCTAACATTAAAAGTAAATAAATAAAGGCATTACAGTGCTTCCCACACATAGACTTTACTTGGGCCGGCCACCTAGGTATATTAAGAGCCACCCAAGTATATTTAATGACACTTTTTTGTTGCTATTATTATTATTATTACTATTATTATCATTTTACACTTTTTTTTGTATTCAAGTAAGTAATGGAAAATCTTTTCTCACTCTACAGTACACATTTTGTACCGCTTTTGTGTGCGCTCGAGAACCGTCAACACTCCCACAGACAGTCTCACATGCTCTGCATAGACCCACAGAGATGCACCTTTTTTGGGACTTAATGCGTCCAGCTGGGGTTTGTAAATCTCCTGAAATGTCTGAGATTCAACTTTTTTTCACCTTCTAAAGCTGTCGTTAAATTTCTGCGTTTTTGCAAGTCTACTTTTTCTCTTGGCTTCGCAGCTGAAAGCGCACGCACAGCTACGGGAGTGAGAAAGAGAAGCATCAAATAATACATGCTTTAATCTAAACGACTCAGAAAAACTTTACTATATACTCCGAGAGGACGAAATCCCATCTAACTGGCTGCAAAATATACAGCTGAAGTCAGAATTATTTGCCCCCCTTTAAATTGTTTTTTTCTTTTTTAAAATTTCCCAAATTATTTTTAACAGAGCAAGGAAATTTTCACAGTATGTCTGATAATATTTTTTCTTCTAGAGAAAGTCTTATTTGTTTTATTTCAGCTAGAATAAAAGCAGTTTTTAATTTTTAATAACCATTTTAGGCACAAAATTATTAGCCCCTTTAAGCTACATTTTTTTCGATAGTCTACAGAACAAACCATCATTATACAATAACTTGCCTAATTACCCTAACCTGCCTAGTTACCCTAATTAACCTAGTTAAGCCTTTAAATGTCACATTAAGCTGTATAGAAGTGTCTTGAAAAATATCTAGTAAAATATTATTTACTGTCATCTGGGCAAAGATAAAATAAACCAGTCATTAGAAATGAGTTATTAAAACGATTACGTTTAGAAATGTGTTGAGAAAATCTTCTCTCTGTTAAACAAAAATTGGGGAAAAAATAAACAGGGGGGCTAATAATTCTGACTTCAACTGTATGTACACCTTTAGAAATGGTTAATCAGATATAACCAGAGATATTGTCTGTTTTTATTCCTTTTTTCTGTCATTTATTTCTCATTTGCTGTATATTTTATCAATTTGATGATGTTAATATATTACACATTTTACACATGTACTAAATGCTTTTGCAATACTGTACAAAATGTCAAAAAACCTGAACTTGAGCATCCTTTACCAATCGGTTCACATGACTCCTAAATGGCATACAAGTAAGAAAAGAAAAGTGGATTTCTATTTTATTTCAACAGCCTTTTTTGTCCCCCAACAGCCCCCCCACCCCCCAAAAAAACTTTAACCCATTGAAAAGAAAAAGTGTATAAGTGTCATAATAAATGAAAATATTGTTAAAAATCACATTATTGTTTTGTTTGTCGCATGTAGTTGACCATTTATGTGCTGTGGGTAAAAGGTGTGTTTCAATCCGGCTACCACTGTAAGTATATTTCAACCCTGTGGAAAGCACTGCACTATATTGAAATACTTTATTTTTCTATCACTTTGTTTTGTCCATCTGTCAACAAGAAGATCTTTTATCATTAAAAAAAAATGTCACTTATTATTGTATATATTTTAATAACTACAGCTCAGAATTAGTTTTCATTTTTTAAATAAAATATTATTATTATTGTTATTTAAACTATTCAAAGATTAAATAAGAGTGCTTTACTAGCCTTCAATATGCTCTCTATGTACATACAAATCACTTATGTAAATTGCATTGGTAACAGAATTAAAAACCTAAAGGGTTTCACCTATTATAAATAATGAATTTATGAGTCCCATGTAATAAAAATGTCACCAGGACCCAATCAAAGCACTGCCTGTTAATATGTAAAGTGCATGGATCAAAAATAAAATCCACACTTGAAACAAAAGTAGTGTTTATATAAAACCAGGATACATCTTTTTTTTTTTTTTTACATTCAGCAATTAAGACTTGAGTATAAATGGTGACGTGATGATATCAAACAAGTGTGCCAATGCATAAATAACATAAGATCAATACTTACACATTACAGTGGAATAATCATAGACTATCATGGAATGCGCTTGAGTGCATCTAATGGAATGGAAGTGAATGTACTCAATATTTGGTCTCTTTAGACGGTATGAAATGTGTGCTACCATTGTGGACTCCATTAAACACTGCAGCATTAAATGGAATTACCATTAACTCCGCTCTCGTTGCTCCGGATGAGTCCGTACTCAAGAGCCAGATCTAAACAGCGCTGAGAGGCTTTCCGGACAGAGGCCTGCTTTGGATCGTCTGTTTTAGCCAGCACAGACAGGATCTCCAGCGCCTCGCTCTCCATCAGCTTCTCTGCTAAGCTTTTATCCGCCTGCATGATGTTCATCACGATGACCACTCCACGATGCCGCAGGTCTTGACTTTCACTGAGCAAAAGAGCCTGGAAGATCTCCAGCCAGTGGCTCGTCTGTTGAATAAGAGGAGAAAAAAAACGTGTTACCAGTTACACCTGCTATTAAAATGCATTCAAATGTGTCTCTTATGATCACTCTTGTTTGGATTTCACACATACGCTTATTACACTTCATTAATTGGTGCCAGACGAGCTGGGCTGAGCATTTCAGAAACTGCTGATCTACTGGAATTTTCATGCACAACCATCTCTAGGGTTTACAGAGAATGGCCTGAAAAAGAGAAATTATCCAGCAAGCGGCAGTTCTGTGGGCGCAAATGCCTTATTGATGCCAGAGGTCAGAGAATATTACGACCACAGTGTACCCATCTTCTGATGGCTACTTCCAGCAGGATAACGCACCATGTCATAAAGCGCAAATCATCTTGCTTTCTTGAATATGACAATGAGTTCACTGTACTCAAATGGCCTCCACAGTCACCAGTTTTAATCCAATAGAGCACCTTTGGGGTGGGGTGGAACGGGAGATTCACATCATGGATGTGCAGCCGACAAATCTGCAGCAAATGCATGATGTTATCATGTCAATATGGACCAAAATCTCGGAGGAATATTTCCAGTACCTTGTTAAATCTACGCCACGATGGATTAAGGGCATACTCACACTATGTTATCCGAACCGTGCCCAGGCCCGTTTCCCAGATTGTTTGAGAAGTGTGAGTGCTCTGAATTGAGCGTGGTTCACTTGGGCTCACTTGAGCTCACTTGTGCCCGAAACTGAAAGCGAGACGTGACTTTTAAGCGACTGTTTGATATGGATTAATTAATCATTCGTGCTGTTCAATGAACACAAACTGACGTAGTTTATTAAAGACGCAAACCCCTCACTGCACGACAGCTGCACCTTCAGCAAACCTCCTAATTCCTGCAGCACGAGGACTTTATGATTGTTTATGAGCGTCAAAAGTGGCTGATCTGTTCGGCGAAATATTTGACTGCATGTCACTGCATATCAAACGATATAACTAAAGAAATCTTCATTGTGCTGAGCGAGAGCGCTTACTGAACATCGCATCATCGATGACGTAAGCGTGCCCAAGCTCGAATGTAATGTGAGTGCGGGCCGTCGGGGGAGACGGGAGGGGGGACAAGCGTGCTTTGGCCCGGTTCAAGGCAACTGTACATAGTGTGAGTACGCCCTAAGGCAGATCTGAAGGCAAAAGAGGGTCCAACCCGGTACTAGTAAGGTGTACCTAATAAAGTGGCCGGTGAGTGTATGCTTATGTTACAGTTTTTTGGGAGGCTAATTCTCTTAACTAAACAATCAACTTGTAACACTGGTAAGAAAGATTATAGACTTGAGGGAGATTGTCTTGTGATTGACTGAAGAGTTGTTAATTAAAGATATATGACTTCAGCCTCAACAGAATTATAGAACTACAGAGATTTGAAAACTTCATACATAAAAAAGAGACAAGAAATATTAAAGCATAAAAAACTACATTATTTTAAAGCCTTACATTTTATTTTTATAATTTGTTACTAAATGAACTGGTCATGCATTATTTCATTTATTTTGTCCTCTTTCATTTTATCACTGCACTCATTTTCTGTTATTGCCCTTGTATGTTCATTGTTATACAAATTACAATACATTTTCATAGAATTATTATTATTATTTTACCCACGTTGGACACTGTGGCAAGCAGGTCTCAAGCATGAGTTTCAATCTACATTGGCATCACTACTTGATTATACAGAAGTGTTTATCAGCTAGTTGTGATCTACAACTCACCGTGTCAGGAATACGTGTGCACAGCTCAGGCATCTCCCCGGTCAGCACAGCCAGTGTGCCGGATGCAGCCTTTCTCAGTCGCTCATCATCCTCACCACTGTAGAGAACCAGCAGCTTCAGACGGTCACTGTCTGCGGCCAGATAAAGCTTCTGCACCTGATGAGTTACAGAAAACCATAAAACCAGTCAGGAATGGGGTAATATGCCCACAGACATTTTCATTTTCAGTCAGCCAGCTCAAGCACTTCCAGTGAACTGTCATGCCATTATAAAATCGCAGCTTTTAAAATCCGATTTCTATAAAAATCAGTGATCTTCACTGCCTGATTGATGGACGATATAAAGTGGGTCTCAGACCGCACAAGATGCACTGAATTAAATTCAATAGTTTTGCACCATGTCTTTTAAAAATAAGGAAATTTATTTGATCACAGTATTTTAAATGGAGTTTCTGCGCTCCTGATGGCGCTTGTGTTTGTGTCTTTCATCTCACGTTACACTTGAACGACTAAATGAATTCTTAAGTCTACTGAACTGATTACATTTAAATTTCACTACAACATCAATGCTATTTAAACGTTATTAAATTGAAAATAGTCACATAAACCTTTAACCGGAGTTATATAGCCCATTAGCTTCAAATCTGGCCCAACTATGGATATTAGACGTACCTCAGTGCTTAAGGCCAGATTGCACATACACTCGGTGGAAGCAGCGCGGACCATGTCGTGCTCCTCGAACATGTAGCCCTCGATTTTAGGCACAGCTTTCTCCTTGATGATCTTCTGCCTGTAGGAAAATTGAAATATGGTATTAAAAAATTTAATAGCTTAAAAAATGGCTTAAAAAATAGTTAACCCACAAATATTCATTGTGTTCCATTGCGTAGGGCTTATCTCTGTGCAAACAACCAAACAACTTCTTTGCGCAGAGGATTATGGGCATCCGAAGTTATCCATCAGTTGTACCCTTAAAAATTCTTCATTTCAAATAACCCTGTGAAGTGGCCAGTTTAAGGCACTTCGGTTTGGAATGACACTTCAATATAGCGGCCATGATTGTTTTCACTCGTTCAGAGAGAATATATATATATATATATATATATATATATATATATATATATATAAACCATTTGGAACACACTGTACTCATGCTCAATGACCATGCACTCAATGGTCAGTTTATTAGGAACATCACTTTTCAGACTGCAAAAAGATTTTTAGACTTTCTTACTTAGAGTTTTTGTCTCGTTTTTAGTCCAAATAACTAAAAAAAAATCTTAAATCAAAAAACATTTTCTAGCCCGGCAAAAATGATTGTCTTGTTTCCTGAAATAATATCCTAAAATTAAGTAAGTCTTTCCTCAAAACAGGCAAAATAATCTGCCAATGATGCGAGCAAAATAATCTTGTTTTTCTTTGGCAGTGTTGGGCAAGAACGCATTACTAGTAATGCATTACTGTAACGGCATTACTTTTGACAGTAACTAATACTGTAATGCATTACTTTTTAAATATAGTAACTCCGTTTTGATGCGTGAATATGATGCGTGTGTCCGTTACTTGTAAATTAATTAATTTTGGACTGCAGTCTTGCCTACAGGCAGTCTTGCCTACATCTTCCTGTTTACATCGGCGCCGCATTGTGGCATTGGTGGATGCCAACCAACCACTGTAAAGAGGTGCCAGACTGGATAAAAGTCAAGCAAAAGCACAGTCTGAATGCACTCAAGGTACAGTACACCAAGTGTGTGTGTGAGAGAAACCGAGTGTGTATGAGATAGACCGGGTGTGCGCACGAGAGAAACCGAAAGACTATTAATGTTACTATTACTAATTACTATTACTAATACTACTATGTTTGTTGTTTCAAATAAATAAGCACACGTGGGTTATCTGTATAACAAAATTGATTCGTTTAGAAGACACAGTGACACATTTCTGTTATATTTCAGAACATATTATTTAAATGTACAGTTGAAGTCAGAATTATTAGAAATTTTCACAGTATGTCTGATAATATTGTTTCTTCTGGAGAAAGTCTTATTTGATTTATTTCGGCTAGAATAAAAGCCGTTTTTAATTTTTAAAAAACCATTTTAAGGTCAAAATTATTAGCCCCTTTAAGCTATATTTTTTTATGATCGTCTACAGAACAAACCATCGTTATACAATAACTTGCCTAATTAGCCTAACCTGCCTAGTTACCCTAATTAACCTAGTTAAGCCTTTAAATGTCACTTTAAGCTGTATAGAAGTGTCTTGAAAAATATCTAGTCAAATATTATTTACTGTCATCATGACAAAGATAAAATAAATCAGTTATTAGAGATGAGTTATTAAAACTATTCTGTTTAGAAATGTGTTGAAAAAAATCTTCTCTCCGTTAAACAGAAATTGGGGGAAAAAATAAACAGGGGGGCTTATAATTCAGGGGGGCTAATAATTCTGACTTCAACTGTATAATGTTGTATTGCTCAGAAAAATGCTGTGATTTATTTATTTTTATTGTTTTACATATTTTTATAGCTGTTATACAACATAAGGTTTTGCACTTTGAATATACACAGCTTACTTTCCATAAGTTGCGGACATACCACATTTAATTTGTGGTTAGTTTGAAAATTGCTCATAGATTTCATTTGTGAGCAGCGGTTCTGTTTTTGTTTTGTTTAAAATGCATTGATTTATGGTTGTCTATAATAGCAGTTCTTTGGTGCCGAGTTTCACCAAATTGATTCTGAATGATAATTCAGATTACTTTCATTTATTAATTTCATAAAGGTTTTGTGTTTGCTGTATGCTGTTGCTAGATTTCATACTCAAGCTGTGAATAAACATATTTAAGGGTTAAATACAAGCTTTTATGACGCTGAAGTAACTTTAGTTTTGCTTTTTTGTTTCTGAATATATTATTCAGCTGGTTCATCACCTTGTGGTATTTATTATTATTTATTTATTATTACTATTATTTATTTTTGTGCTGCTGGTCTGACTTAAATAAATGAGTGTTTTAAAGATTACTTTTTGTTCAAGTCTGTCTTGTGTGTTAGTTGTGAGAATGCAAATTAATTAAAACTGTGAAGCTGATCAACAGTGTATTCTCCATGCAGCACTAAAGTGACATTATAAGGGCATTAACAGGAGCATTTAACATGTTTTTTGGAAAAGTAACTCAAAAATGACTTCTAACAGTAATGCATTGGTGTAAGTAATGGTAATGGTGTAAGTAATTGAGTTACTTTTTGAATGAAGTAACTAATAACTGTAACTAGTTACTATTTTTTAGTAACTAGTACAACACTAGACATAAGATTATTTTGTTTACCCCATTGCCAGATTATTTTGCTTGTTTTAAGGAAAAACTCACTTTATTTTGACATTTTACTTCTTAAAACAATATTTTTGGCTTGCATAAAAATGCTTCTTGATTTAAGAATTCTTAGATATTTGGACAAGAAATAAAACCAAGAATCTAAGTAAGAAAAGCATTTTTTTGCAGTTCAACTGCTTGTTAAAATACATTTTTAATCAACCAATCATTGCAGCAACTCAGTGTTTCAGAAACTGCATGAACGTATGGTCTACAAATCTGCAGCATTTCAACACTATACTCATGTCAATATGGACTAAACGCTACATTTAACCAAATTAGTGTCATTGAAGAAACAAGCTCTACATTTGACGGCCTGCGGAGGTGAGTAAAGTTTCTTTTTTGGCTTTAAATTCATTTCAGTTGGCGATGGCGAACCTGAGTCTCTCGCTGATGCCAGCCAGGTTGGTGAGGGCCATCAGAGCCTCAAAGTTCTGCAGCATCGAGCAGTCGAGAGCCAGAAGACTGACCAGGGGTCTCACCACCTCATACACCTACACAAACACACCACTTTAGAGAAATCAATCTAGATGTTACATTTCTGACTGAAGTGAATGAGGAAAGTTTAAAGTGATTAAAAAGTGATCCAAAAAGGATTACAATCCTGTCATCATTTACTCAGCTTTGAGTTTTGTTTCTTCTGTTGAACACAATAGAAGATATTTTGAAGAATGTTGGAAACTGGTAACCATTGACTTCCATAGTATGTGTTTTTCATACTATGGATGTCAGGTTTACCAGTTTCCAATATATCTTCTTTTGTGTTCAACAGAAGAAACAAACTCAAACTGATTTGTAACATGCGAAGGTTGAGTAAATGATAACAGAATATTCATTTTTGAGTGAACTATCCCTTTAACTAATCTGCTGATGTACCCTCTCGCCTGGAAACGCAATCTCTGGGTTGGATGTGATGGTGATTTTGGCCAGAGCTTGAGCTGCTTTAATCTTTCCACGATCTGTGCTCTCAGAAACCAGTGGCAGCAAAGCCTGAATGAATAAAACAAGACATATGTCATGTTCTGCTGTTTAGAAGTTTACAAGGCAACCAGATTCACAGGATTTCTGAGCAAATAAATGGAGCATTGGTGAGCATAAGAGACTATTGAATGCTGTACGTAATAAAAATATCATCCTGTATCTTATAGAAACTAAAGCTTAAAGGAGCAGTTCAGTTTCAGAATAATTAATTAGTCACCAATGAGTTCCACGGTATTTCTGTGACTATGGAGTCAATGGTGACCCAACTATTCAGACACCAACAATCTTCAAAATAACTTTTTGTTTTTGTTCAACAGACAACTAAACTAAATAATAGTAAATAGTGTAAATGATGACCATATTTTTAATCTGGAATTGAATTACTCCTTTTAAAGGCACGATATGGCTTACTTCATTAAAATATACAGCAGGATATATATATATATATATATCCTATATATATCAGCAGGAGTCCCGACGGATGTAATGAAGACCACTACTCCCATGATTCAAAGCTCATTTGTCATTACATCATCAAAAAATGCCTTTGTTTGTTGTAAATATGTGCCCTCTAGTGGCGAAAATGAAATACAGTGCCTTTAACCCTTTCACGTGCAAATTCTAAACACTCCAGCTGACCCCCCGTGTGAGATTTTAATGTTGACTGAAACCCCTTTGATCACGGACAGGTGTCTGATGTTACAGTATAAATTTTTATATTGATATGAATTCCCTGAAATCATGGACAGGTGTCTGAATTTAGAGTATATACATTCAGTATAATATTTATATGAATTCCCTGCGATCACTGACAGGTGTCTATATTATCTGAAACTCCTGGAAAAAAATGCATCCCCGCCTCCAACACTACTCCACTGAACTGCCACATGTTGCATTGGAGTGACGTCAACTCCCCCTTCGTCTGATTGGCTGAAGGAGCAACTGTCAATCTTGACTAGTGCACCAATGATGATGCTGAAGCCCGCTCGTGATTTAAGTGAAACTTGAATTGCATCTTTTGGAAACGCAAGCGCAGAATGTGGGAACAAAATTGAAGGGGAAAAGGCCGTAAGCACGGAATACAATCAAATATTAGTGGAAAAACTGATTTTGTCTAAACGCGTTTTCATTTTTGATTCACGCTCATTATATTTCAGTACGCGACCTCGTAGTTTCTTATTCTGCGTTTAGTTTTCGCTTTTGCACATGTTGGAATATCTATAGCCAATTCCATGCGTGTTCAATAAAAAAAGGTCAGGAGAGGGTTTTCTTCAATGTCAAAAATACTGGCAATTTATTAGATACAAATGAATAATTCGAGGACAGAGCTCTGGGTTACGTTACCCCAATGCAATACAAGAATTACATTCAGATGGTGCGTAACTAACTTACATTTCCCTGACTCCAGCATATAACTGATATTAACAGGTGGAGTTTTGGTGTAACGTCACTTATCAGTCATTCTGCAGTCCTTTGGCTGTTGCACCCAAACATACTTCCTCTTTCTGCAACCTTTCTCTGCATACCAGAACTGAACAGTTAAGTGCATCTTCCATATATTTCCCGACTTCTACAAGCATCCACCTCCTTGTGACATGTCTAGACTACTTGTTAGACAAAAGTCTGGAGCAAGGCCCCCCGCACTATTTTAATTCTTATTCTGCTATTTCCCTCTTGTCAGCAGTTCCTTCTAAGAAGTATGCAACACAGTAAGAAAGTACGTATGGTTAATATATGGTATCATACAAAAGAAAAAGATTGATTAATCTTGTTAGTCTAAACATTTTTTTTTCTAATAAAAAAATAAAGACACAAAAGTAGTATCAATAAATTCCTTTTTCCCCACACACAATATCATTTCACACGCGATGTCAATATTTTGATTTGGGTGCATTATTTTTCTATCCGCAAATGCGATATTTTAGATGAGGATTTGATCCCATAATTGTCCAGTTAAATTTAAAAATTATTACTGCCATCTCATAGAGAACCACGTGTATTTTACAAACCTTCAATGTTATGTTTTGCTAATAGTTAAGTGTATTTAAAGGTCTGAAACTTTATTTATTTGAAAACACTGATCGTGATCTTGTTCGATTTGAGTTTGAGTTTCTAAGGTCCTAATCACACTGGTGTGATCACGATCTAAAGGGTTAAAAGACACTACATGCTTGTAAAAAAATTAATCTACTTACTTTTCCTCCTCCTTGTGCCACAACCAGCCCTCTGTCCTCCTGTCTCTCCACCAGAGCCAAAATCACCCTGTGGGGAGGAGGAAAAAAGACGCTCATTTCATCTGATAAAGAGCCCATTCTCTTGGATGGAGAATAACCGTTTTGCAAACTCAAATCCATTTTCAAACAATCTCGCCTGATGGAGCAAACTGTTCCAAGGCTTATCTGTATTTGGGACAGTAGTTGTGCCAGCAGTGAGAAAGGGCCAAAAAACTAGAGTGCAAATAGGCAAGTTTTAAAGTAGCAGCCTTTGAATAGAGGAAGAATTGTTGAAAGTGATGGAGCTTTATAGACCTGGCGATACACTCTCTGCAGGCCTCGGTCATGGCAGGACTCTCCTGTTTCACCATACAGACCAGCGCTGACACCACACCGGCCTCCAGCAGCTTCACCACCCGCTGCTCCACAAACGACTGGCCATCCTACGCCAAAAACACAAAATTGGTCAATAATGGTCTCATGTTTGTATTAAACTTGTACAACCAAAACAACTGGAAAAAAGAAGCAAATGTTGATAATATTTTGATCTGGTTTTTGCAACAACAAAAAAAAAAATGTCTAGAGCTCTAAAACATCTGGTCACAATACATTAGTTTAATGGAAATCAGCAACAGTAACATACTGCTAACAATCTGATATATCTAAATATATTAATTTACTAATAAAATATTAAACATTAATTATATATAATAAAAAAACTATACCAATATCAAATAAATGTTATATCTTTATTGGATGTATGTACAATGACAATAAACAATCAATCTCATTAATAAAATATAATAGATATTAACAATTATTACATTAACAAACATTACAGTTTTTCTCAGTCACTTTGGTGCTTTTCTCACAACACTATTTACATTTGCACAACAGTTAATGCATTTCCCAAAACAATTAGTCATTTGTGCACATCATAGTAGCAGTTTCTCATTCCTTCCAACAAAGTGCCAATGCTTATGGACATGCATCAATTGCTTTCATACAACTCTCTGCTGTTTGTAACATTATCATTTGCTTATTTGCGTCAGTCAAAATGAACTAAACTTGTGGATGCTGAATAGTCATTCCATATAAAACTAATAGTCCTCATTTCATTACTTGAGTCATTACATACAAAAATGTTGAACTAGTTGTCAAAATCTGTCAAGCTAATTTTATAGAAAAATGTTAAAAAAAATTTCTTTTCTGAAAACGTCTTTTAAATTGAACAGTTTCATGACTGATTTACAGATCTGTGTATATTGTAGGTTCAGTTGCAATATGTACTGCAATATTGTTTACAGTTGTCCACAGCTCTACCCAAAGGGAGTTTATGTTTGTTGTAAATAAGGGTGTATTTATTCTTTTGCACAATGCTGTGAATAAATTAGAATTGTAAAGAGCAAATGCAGTAAACATGTGAAACATACATATTCAGTGTCTTTTACTCAGATACCTCACTAAATCCAGTGATGTCTAACTTTACTGTAGTTTTCAAATGGCTGTGCAAATAGTATATAGTGCTGTCTTGAGCATTTTCAGGAAGTGTCACCAAAATCTGACTTTTTTTGCATTGAAATAAATGTACAGAGTAAAGTGTCATAATGAAAACATGACAAAGCCATTTGACTATCTTGTTCATAAACAATGGTGGCAGGACTTTTCATTTTGATGACATTGACACTTTCATTGACATGGATACTTGCTTTAGAGGAATGAGGTATCCATTTTAAGCAAGTGACTCGCTTTTGCAGGTTATCAACTAGGTTTTGCAGTTTGCACTAATTGTTTTGAGAAATGCATTAACTGTTGTGCAAATGTAAATAGTGTTGTGAGAAATGCACCAAAGCCACTGAGAAAAACTCTAACATAAACATTTATTATAATTATACACACTTTGTCTTTAAGCAAAGTCATCACAATGAATCACGCAGTCAATGAGAGAATGTGTTCATTGTTTTGAACTCATGGAAGAAAAGAAAAAGGGGATTGTCTCAATGAACAGTGATTTTACTTAATACAAATAGTACAAAAGTAGCAAACACATTGCTTTAAACTTTCAATAATCGGTATATACAGCATCTATAACTCTGGGGTCAGAAAGTTCTCAGATAACATTATCCTAAAATATAATTTTTTATGTGTTTTTTAAATAAAGGTTATACCGTGCATTGTTACTTGCAGAATCCTCTATTAAAAAAAGAAAGATAGGAAAAAAAAACTGGTTCTGGAAGAGATCAAGCCTCAGCAAGGTCAGAAAAAGTAACGCAAAGTAACCCAAAAGTAACATAATGCATTACTTACCATAAAAAGTAACTAATTAATGCAACTAGTTACTTTTTTGGGGAGTAACTCAATATTTAATTGCATTAGTTTCAAAAGTAACTTTCCCCAAAACAGTTGAAGTCAGAACTATTAGCCCCCCTGAATTATTAGGTCCCGTTTATTTTTTTCCCCAATTTCTGTTTAACGGAGAGAAGTTTTTTTCAACTCATTTATATCATTTCATAATAGTTTTAATAACTCATCTCTAATAACCGATTTATTTTATCTTTGCCATGATGACAGTAAATAATAGTTTACTAGATATTTTTCAAAACACTTCTATACAGCTTAAAGTGACATTTAAAGGCTTAACTAGGTTAATTAGGTTAACTAGGCAGGTTAGGGGAATTAGGCAAGTTATTGTATAACGATGGTTTGTTCTGTAGATAAAAAATAAAAAATAGCTTAAAGCATTGCCAAAGCATACTAAATATTAAATAATTCATAACATAACAAATAATAAATCAATTACTAATACTAAATAAATTATATAAAATATATAAAACTAACAAAAAATAAAAGAAACTAGTTCAAAACAATGATACATTTTTGTTAATTAATTTAAAGTGTTAAATTTATGCTGCTTTTTGGAGCTTAACAGCCACTGAATCATTTTGCTGTATCATAAAAAAGACAATATATTGATTTTGAAATTAAACAAGGCTGAATTATTAATAACAATAAGTTCATTTTTGACCAACATAACAATCCTATCTGCAATAATCACCTTTGGATGCTCCTCTGGTACGTGTTGTTTAGCATATTTAGCTAGCTCCACCATCTGCGGGTCTGGCTTCTCCACATCATAGCTGTTGGTGCAGTTTACCAGCGTCGATCCCACCGCAAACAACACAGTTTTGTCCTCGGACTGCAATGAAACCAAAAACACGAGGAAAGTTTAAAGGAGCTGTGGAGGATTAGCATAATAAGCGGACGATTATCTCCAAAACAGCAGAAAAAGCAAAACCTTGGCAAGCTCAAACATGGCCTGAAGAGCTTTCTTGTCCTCAACCAGGTCCTCTTTGACATCGGCGTCCAGTGTGAGGTAAGCCAGACCCTCGATGGCCCAGCGCCGCGAGGCTGGAGGAAGAGATTCATTGCAGAGCCACCTGGGAAAGAGAAAAAGACAGCTGAAGGCCACCTGAAAAATACGTTTTACATATAAACACATGTACAAATAAATGCTTTTGCTGCAGCTGAAAAAACAAATAGAGTAAATAACATTGGTTTCTACTGACTTTAATTAGTGAATGCTCCTCATTTCTAAACTAAAAGAAAAGGTCAAAACAAGCAAAATACCAAAACTTCTAATTAAAGTAGAAACTTTATTTAACTCTATTAAAATAAAGACTAATTCAAACAGTTAACAAAAACCGTAAAAGTTACTCAGTGACAATAAAAACGTCAAAAAGTTAAATGCATCAAAATGTTAAATACACACATGTATAATATCATATATATATATATATATATATATATATATATATATATATATATATATATATATATATATATATATATATATATATATATATATATATATTAGGGCTGGGCGATTTGGCCTAAAATCTCAATTAATTGAACATTTCAACACTATTACGATTAATAAATGATTATTTTATTAATTTATTTTATTTTTTTGCCCTCATAGTTCACTGATAAGTTTGTACAGTAAATATGCACAAATATTACAAGTAAGACATTTCAGAATAATGGGTGCATTACTTGATTTTAAAATAATTGAAGAAAACACACACTATGTATGATTATTTATTGAACATCAACATTGAACAACTGAAATTAAAACACACATTGCCTAAAATGAAGTCACTTTTTTCTTATAAAAAAGTGAAAACAAATAAATTGGAAACAAAAGTAATTATTTTCAATGTTTTCTAAAGTAGAAAATAAGCAATATCTCTTCGAAATAAAATAACATTATTTAGAATATTACAGAACATTACAAATATTCTGTAAATAATATTTTAAACGGCGCATTTCTTGCATCTTCTGTAAACAAATATTTTAATGTAAATAATAATTTTATTGTAATAGAAAATATGCCGTTTCAAGGCATCTCTTGTGCAGCTTCCAATCATCGTTAATGTAGTGCAAACGTGCAACGTGTAGTTACATTTTTCGAGAGGTGCACGAGTATGCGACCACACAAAGGCTGCGCCGGACCATACCATGTGTTTGACACAGAAGTATAAATCAGCCTTAACAGAGTGGGGTCACATGACTCCACACACAGTAGGGAAAGTAACTGAAAAAATTGACCTGGAAAAATGAGATCTGGTTCTGAATGTCGAATTTGATTTCTTTTCGATTAATCGCCCAGTCCTAATATATATATATATATACTGCTACGAGTGTGGTGGCAGAATCATGTATATAAAAATCAAACACGGAGAGTCTCAAAAATCCTTTTGTACGAGGAACTACTTTTTTCCGCCATTCATTCACATCTGAAGCTGACCGTCAGAACAGCAGAAACCATTGCTTATTCACCAACGTCACTTTAGAGCTAGTATTTCAATGATTCTCTAGAGTAATATCTAAATTGATGACAAAACAGGTGATTTTGCTCATATTTTTAGATTATAAGGCTGTCCATCAGTCTACAGAGATTTCCCAGTATTTCTCTGCTGCAATCAGGATATCACAACAATTAACACCCAAAACAGCCAAAGCAAAGCAAACACTGCCAGATTACTGTGGTATAAATACAGCACTACAAACCACAAGAGAGATCGAGCTAGAATGTCACCCTTTTTTTATTGTGATTTTACCAGCTGTAGAGTGAAATACGAAAAGAAAAGCTGAGTTTTTCTGCCTCTAAGACACAAGTGTCAATTGCAGTTCCTGGAGGGCCGCAGCTCTGCACAGTTTAGTTCCAGCCCTGCTCCAACACACTGACCTGTAGGTTTCAAACAAGCCTGAAGGACTCAATTAGTTTGATCAGGTGTGTTTAATTAGGGCAGAAACTAAACTGGGCAGAGTTGCGGCGCTCCAAGAACTGGAATTGACACCTGTGCTCTAAGGACTTATGCAGTCTCTGTCACCATCTTGCGGCGGATTGTCAACCAACAATTTCTTTGCTCTGCATGCTGTCGGCTGCCGACCCAGTGTCTCTCCGAAATAATAAATATTTAAAATAGGCAATATCCTTATAAATGAACGGCATAGTTGCGATCTAAACAACTACATTCTTGCCTACAAAAAAGCCTCAAAAGTACATTATGTTGTCCAACAGCAGCAATATTTGTCAAACTGTTGTGATTTTATTTCCTCCTCTGCGTGTAACTCTATATGGGCAGAGTAATACAAGAAGAGGCTGTACGAGCGCTGTTATTGCAGAATACCACCGGGCTATCAGCCAATCAGAAACAAACTAACAAAAAAATCTAATTACTATGACTAAAATTTAAATTTTAAGAAAATAGAAAAGAATTAATTATTAGTAAATACAACAATAGTAACTTATTGCTAAAATGACAATGCAAGAATGTAAGAAATCTAATGCATATTTGCTATTTGTCAAGAATATTTGTCACATTTTCATTTAGTCTAAATCAAAATAAGTGATTTAAAAAAAAATCTAATATAAAAATGAGATGAGGGGCAACACGGTGGCTCAGTGGTTAGCAAGAAGGTTGCTGGTTCGAGTCCCGGCTGGGCCAGTTGGCGTTACTGTGTGGAGTTTGCATGTTCTCCCCGTGTTGACGTGGGTTTCGTCCGGGTGCTCCGGTTTCCCCCACAGTCCAAAGACATGCGCTATAGGTGAATTGGATGAACTAAACTGGCCATAGTGTATGTGTGTGAATGTGAGAGTGTATGTGTGTTTCCCAGTACTCGGTTGTGGCGGGAAGGGCATCTGCTGCGTAAACATATGCTGGAATAGTTTGTGGTTCATTCCACTGTGGTGACCCCAATCAGGGACTAAGCCGAAGGAAAATGAATGAATGAAAATGAGATGACACTCATTGAGACTCTGAACCTACTTTCTGCACTGCTTGGCGAGTTTGAGTGTTGAACCTTCAGCAAACTGCTTCATGCTGAAATCTGTGCCTCCAGCAGAGCCCAGTTTACACAAGCCCTACAACAACACACACACACACACACACACACACACACACACACACACACACACACACACACACACACACACACACACACACACACACACATCCAAAAACAAACACACACGAAAACAAAAATACACAACACGTAAGAAAACACAATACACAGACATATGCACGCAAACACACGCATGCAAACACACACAAATGCAAACCCAAACCACAATAAAAACAAGCACACAAAAACAAACACACACACAAAAAAAAACAATACACAAGAAAACACACCACACAAACACACACAAATTCAAACGATTAAAAAAAAACACACACACAACCAAAGCACACGCACACACAAACAAAAAACACAACACAGAAAACAAACAACAGGCGCACAAACACACACAAAACAAACACAGCAACAAAACAAAAAACACACGCAAGCAAACACACACACAACCACAAAAACATGCACATAAAAAACACAACACACACAGAAATACGCACACAAATAAACATACACAAACCAAACACACACAAACAATAACACAACCAACATTAAACATGCAAACACAAACCAAACACACACAAACAATAAAAAAACACAAGCAGCATTAAACACACAAACACACAAAATAAAAAACACAACACACAAACAAATCACACACGCACAACCACAATAAAAAGACACAAAAACAAACACACACATAAAAACAACACGCACAGACATGACACACAAACAAAAAACATACACACACAGATGCACAAACACATCACACACATAGCCACAATAAAAACAGCCACAGAAGCATGCACAGAAAAACACACAGAGAAAAACACAACACACACAGACAGACATTTGCACACAAGCAAACAAACACACACACACACACACACACACACACACACACACACACACACACACACACACACACACACACACACACACACACACACACACACACACACATACAATACAAACACAATACACAGAGTTGATAAACCCCTCCACCACAGTTGATATTACAGGTATATGTTTGTGTGTGTTTATATATATATATGTGTGTGTGTGTGTGTGTGTCCTCTTACCACCAGCGCGCGCACTCGTATGCGGTCGTTCTGGCTCTTCTTGTAGAGCTCTTTGAGCAGTGCCACACCGTTGGCAGTGATAAAGGACGCTCTCTTGGCTTTACCGGCTGCGTGAATGAGTGCCTCCACTGCCACCTGCTGCTGGACGATGTCTTCAGACGCACACAGAGAGATGACCGAGTCCATGAGGCCGCTCAGCTCCAGAGTCACGTTTCCCACATCACTGGGACCCTGCAGGAGCACAGAGACCGTCTGAATCGCCCGCAGACGACGCTCCATAGACGAACTCATGAAGTGATGCCTGAAGACAGAGGAACTATTTCACTCGGGGCGAAAACAACTATTAAAAGAAAATAATGAACTAAATATTAAACATATAAGATTATAAATAACATAATACAAGTGGAAATATGATCTCCATATTTACAGCTGAAGTCAGATTTATTAGCCACACTTTGATTTTTTTTCTTTTTTTAAATATTTCCCAAATTATGTTTAACAGAGCAAGGAAATTTTCACAGTATGTCTGATAATATTTTTTCTTCTGGAGAAAGTCTTATTTGTTTTATTTCGGCTAGAGAAAAAACAGGTTTTAATTTTTTAAACACCATTTTAAGGACAAAACTATTAGCCCCTTTAAGCTATATTTTTTTCTGATAGTTTACAGAACAAAC
The DNA here is from genome assembly GCA_903798195.1 of Danio kyathit. Taxonomy (NCBI): domain Eukaryota; kingdom Metazoa; phylum Chordata; class Actinopteri; order Cypriniformes; family Danionidae; genus Danio; species Danio kyathit. The sequence goes on from LR812543.1 coordinate 11,243,009, forward strand.
CATCATTATACAATAACTTGCCTAATTCCCCTAACCTGCCTAGTTAACCTAATTAACCTAGTTAAGCCTTTAAACGTCACTTTAAGCTGTATAGAAGTGTCTTGAAAAATATCTAGTCAAATATTATTTACTGTCATCATGGCAAAGATAAAATAAATCAGTTATTAGAAATGAGTTATTAAAACTATTATGTTTAGAAATGTGCTGAAAAAATCTTTTCTCTGTTAAACAGAAATTGGGGAAAAAAATAAACAGGGGGGCTAATAATTCAGGGGGCTAATAATTCTGACTTCAACTGTATTTATGTATATTATTGTATATATATATATATACCAACGTCACTTTATAGCTAGTATTTGAATGATTCTCCTGCGTAATGTCTTAAAGTGATGGCAAAACGTGATTTTGCTCACATTTTAAGATTATAAGGCTGAACGGCATGAAATGCCATCAGTCTAGAACAGGGATGGGCAAACTTGATCCGGGAGGGCAGGTGTCCCTGCAGACTTTTGCTCCAACCCTAATCAAACACACCTGCCTGCAGCTTTCTAGTGATCTTGAAGACACTGATTAAGCCACGGTCACACTGGACTTTACTCCCCATAGACGTCCATTCATACACATGCGAATGCGTCAGACCGGAAACGCAGGGTCATGCGTTGAGTTTCGCAGGTTGCTGCAGTGCAAAGTTCAAGCTTGGTGAACTCTGACCTGCGAAATCGCATCACTTGACTGCGTGAGACCAATCCAGGATCAAAACATGACCTCTCTGAACTGAAATTTAAAACATGGAGCAATCGCTAGCTTTTTTAATGTCTAATCATCTTGTTTATTCCCGCCCCTTTTTCGCAGAGCCGTACGACAGAATTTCGCAAGCTTAAACTCTAGTTTGACTTCGGCTTTAGTGTGTTCAGGTGTGTTTGACCAGTGTTGGAGCAAAAGTCTGCAGGGAGACCGGCCCTCCAGGATCAAGTTTGCCTATCCCTGGTGTAGAGCCATTTTCCAGTATTTCTCTGTTGCAATCGGAATATCACAATAATAAACTCCTGAAAAAGCAAAAGCAATGCAAACACTTGCAGATTACTGTTGTGTTTGCAATAAGGTAAAATGATAAACACATGCAAGCATTTCTTCTTTCTTTCTTTTTACTGAGCTAGTCTGCAGTAACAAAAACAGAAGAGTCATCATTAGAAACAAACAGATGGCCAACCAACTCAGGGTTATACAAAGAGTGGCCAACACTAAATACATATAGTTCTGATATGTAAGTCCCATCTCACACTCAATACACTACAATTACTATGGTATAAATACAGCACTACAACATACAAAAGAGAGAGATCGACTTAGAAAACCGCTCACCAGTTTTATAATGTTTTGATCAGCTGTAGTTTGAAAACAAGCCGATCTTTTCTTCTCTAAGGGCTTATTATACGGTCTCTGACGCCATCTTGTGGATGGACAATGTCAACCGTCTTTACTCTGCTCAATGACAGGCTAATGGCCACCGAAGCGCTGCATCTCAAAATTTGTGAATATTTAAAATAGGCACTATTCTTATTAATAAACTGCATAGTTGCAATCTAAACAACTACACTCTCGAATAAAAATCCTCAAAAGTACATTGCTGACCAACAGCAGGAATATTTGTCAAACTGTAATGAGTTTATTCATCTGCTGTCACTTTATGTGGGCAAAGTAAAACAGAAGGTTGAGGAGGCTGTACGAGTTCTGATATTGCAGAATATCGCACGACTATCAGTCAATCAGATTCGAGAACCAGACAGAATTGTTGTGTGTGTGTATTTATATATATATATATATATATATATATATATATATATATATATATATATATATATATATATATATATATATATATATATATATATATATATATATATATATATATATATATATATATATATAATACTACTTTTCCAGCCTTTGAAATGTTTTTGTAGCCTTCTCCTTACCTGTGCCTTTCTACAACTTTATCCTGAATGTCTTTTGAAAGCAGGGAGTAAAGGTATAGATTTTCAAAGGGTATGATGATTTTCTATAGGCATTATATGTGTGTGTGTGTGTGTGTGTGTGTGTGTGTGTGTGTGTGTGTGTGTGTGTGTGTGTGTGTGTGTGTGTGTGTGTGTGCGTGCGTGCAGAAATGTGTGTATAGTGTTAGAAGAAAAAATAAATATTAAATACGTAAAAAAAAAAAAGAATATTTAGAGATATTTACACACATTTCATGTACATTTTTATAGAATAATAAAAATATATTATACTGAAATATAATATATATATATATTGATTTATTATAATGCAGTATTTGAAAATGACAGCAAAATACTACAAAAAAATGTCATTAAATATATACTTTAACATTTACACCTCATATATATAAACATATATAAGAAAATATTTAATTAAACAATTTTAACAGCAAAATATAATATATTATATATAATAATATCTGTAATGTGTACAATATAACATTATTATTTCAGATATAATATAATATAGCATGATAGAATACAACTATGTTTTTATAGTCATATTAACTTACTGATACTGTCATAGTTTAATACTAAAAGAATAAATCTAATAAATCTTAAAAACAATGTGCTATTCAAATATATAATATTTATATAAATATATCTCACATAATGTATTCACCTTATTCTCCGCGTACGAGTGGGCGCGGCCATTTGAATCATTTTGGTTCGAGACTTCCGGTTTCATTCACTTCCATTCATTTTTAGACGTTAAAAACAGCCCGTTCTGTTGCTTGATGTTGCAAACTGAGGTTTTCCTATTATATTATTCTATTTTGTCTGTATAATCATGCAAACACTTGTTTGTAGAGCGAGTAGTTTGACCGTTTTCAGCCGTTTATTATTCCTAGTCATTTCTCCCATAGGCAACTGAATCGGAAGTTCTAAAACAATCGCAAAAACGAGCGCACTTCCGCATTGAAGAATAAGGTCAATACACACACAGGATACTAAACACACTTCTAAAATAATAAGAATAAATTCATTTTTAAATGCATAATTTACATTTAAACAAATAGTAAAATGCTTCCATAAAGACTTTTCAAATAATATAAATATATATAATATGATATAATATTTTATAAGGTACTATGAATTAAAAATAACATTTAAATGTATACAATTTAATTCTGTCCGCTTCAAATAATATAGATAGATTGTATGACTTACTGCACATATTCCTCACAGAGCTTGCTGAAGTTCTCCCTCTCTTTATCGCTCTTCAGGTCATCATAAAGCTTGTTAAGTAGCACAGAGCAGCTCATGTGAGTGTTATCAGTGAGTGGTGGCCCGTTTTCAGCCTCAGCAACAGTTCCTGCAACTTCCAGAATCTTCTTCAGCCCTTAAAACACAAAAAAAAAAAACAATCATCAAATGATGTGTCCAGGGGTTTTCACCATCACTGATGACACACACGAGATCAGAATTGTGCTCAGTCGTACCCTGATCAATGACCCACAGGCTAAGTGAGTTGTCTGGGTTTTTTACTGATTTTCGGGGCACCTGTTTGACCAGCAGGTTGATGGCACTGTCACGTCCCGCTCCAGACACACTAGACGCAGGCAGCATGTCAAGCAGATGACGCAACATGGAGCGCAACTCTCGGGACGGTTCTGCAACACACACACACACACAGAGCATTTACATCTCATAATTATGACTCCAGACCTGAATAATTTACTCCTAAAAGGGTTTTATTGCTTTAATCTTCATAATAAATTAAATGTTTATATAAAAGGAAATGTTTTTGTATGATGGGTGCATTTGGAACTATTTTAACACCAAATTGGATCTGATGGAAGGGGCGGCACGGTAGCTTGGTGGTTAGCACTGTCGCCTCACAGCAAAAAGGACACTGGCTCGAGTCCCGGCTGGGCCAGTTGGCATTTCTGTGTGGAGTTTGCATGTCTTCCCCGTGTTGGTGTGAGTTTCCTCCGGGTGCTCCGGTTTCCCCCACAGTCCAAAGACATGTCCATAGGATTAACTAAATTGGTCGTAGTGTACGAGTGTGTGTGTGAATGCGACAGTGTATGGGTGTTTCACAGGACTGGGTTGACATCCACTGCATAAAACATATGCTGGAATAGTTGGCGGTTAATTCCACTGTGGTGACCCCTGATAAATAAAGGCATAAGCCGAAGGAAAATGAATGAATGAATGAATGAATGATGTATCTGATGGGTATTACTTGTAATGAGTGTATCTGAAAAAAACGTGTTACTCTTTTACCATGTTATTACTATATTTATACATTTTTATTAATCAAAAACATAAAAAAACTGAATCAGTATTTCAATATTTGAAAAAAAAAATCAGAATTGTAATTTTAAATGGCTTTGTAATTAACTACAATGAAAAATATCAGAAAAAATAAGGTTTTAATTTTTTGTTGTACCATTGTAAATATGTATATAAATATAATAATATGTAAATATAATAAAACATATGTACATTTATAGCATTGCAAAAAAATTACAAAAACATATAATCTGAGAACTATCAGTATTAATGTAATTGAATAAAGTTTATAGCGGCAGCACGGTGGTGCAGTGGGTAGCACTCTCTAGTATTGAAGTATAGTATATAGAAAAGTACAATATTTCTAGTATTGAATCAACATCAAAACAAGATAAATATTACTCAGATTTGTTTTCTTTACAAAATCAATTGTAGAAATTATTCATTTGAAATTAAAAAAGTGAGACATTTTATGCCACATTAGTGCATCTCATAAAAACTAAATTTAGCTCTCAAATTGTGTCAAACTCAAAGGAAAAATGATGAATATATTCAACAAAAATATTTGGGACCCTGATATAGCTTTATAGACAACATTACAATAAAGATTTATGACATCTAAAAGGTGCTTCATACACATTGAGGTTCAAAATGACATTTTTATGTTTATATCCCTTTTAAAAAATGAAAAATGTATGAATTTTGAATATATAAAAGCATCAAATGTGAATTCCTTTACTAAACATTTTTATTTTTACACCTGAATGTACCATGAGAGATTTGAAGCCTAGTGGGAACATTCATTCATTTTCCATCGGCTTAGTCCCTTTATTCACCACAATGGAATGAACCGCCAACTTATCCAGCATATGTTTTACACAACGGATGCCCTTCCAGCTGTAACCCATTACTGGGAAACACCCATTCACACTCATTCACACACACACTACGGCCAATTTAGCTAATTCAATTCACCTATAACACATGTCTTTGGACTGTGGGGGAAACCGGAGCCAACACGGGCAGAACATGCAAACTCCACACAGAAATGCCAACTGGTCCAGCCGGGACTCGAACCAGCGACCTTCTTGCTGTGAGGCGACAGCGTGACGGACGCCCCATGTCACTTAACAAAATGAAAACAACTGTGCATTTTGAGTATATAAAAGCATAAGCAAAGTTGAATTCCTTTACTAAAAATATAATAAAATATATTTATAGAGCTGAAAGTACCATGAGAGATTTGAAGCCTAGTGGGAATATAAAAAAACTAATAAAAGGCTCTCTGTGAAGACTTGATTCTGACTGTTTGATTGTTTAATTACTTAAGGTAGTTCATTTAATCTTATTTATTCATAACTTTATATGTTTTTTGTTGTATTTATTCTTTCTTAGTTACTGTACAGTAAGCCTGTCACAGTGACACACAAACCCTTTTCTGTATACTGATGTTTTGATCCCAATAATGCAGCTTATTTAGCTATAAAACCCTCAGTTGCACTCTCAACATGCCCCAGTCTTAAAGAAGTAGAACAGAAATGATTTTTGGTCTTGTCTTGTGTTGAAGTAGGTCGCTGACACGAGCCATGTCTCACCTGGCAGTATGGCTTCATCTTTCCCTCGAATCAGTTTCTTCATGCCCTCTGTAAGAGCCTCAAACATCACCTGGAGCAGATGACAGGCTGACAGAGACACGCTGGAGGCAGAAGAGCCCATGACGCTACACAATCGCTCCATCCCCAGCTCATTCACAATGGCCATGGTCTACCAATGAGATAATTAGCATGAATTGAGAACTTTAGACATGATATCTGTGAGCCGGGCGAATAATTAAAGGCGAATACCATGCACATGTCGTGAGTAAAGACGGTTCTAGTAAATCGTAAATGTTAAATGCAAACATTAAACAATAATTTTTTTCTGTTATTTGTTTTAATTCTATTGTATTTGATTTCAATTCAATACTGCTTTTCTGTCATAATGTGAATATCTTCATTTCAAGATTTTGATATGGTTTTGATTGATAAATGTTTAGCATATCCGGTCGCTAAGTAGTATGAAATACTGTTTCCAGTTCCAAGCTGCTACTCTTTTAAATTAAGAAAATATTTGCTTATGACCACTTTTTAGCAATATTACACATTAACGTGAATTTTATATACAATTATGGTGTTCACAACACTCTCTGGGCTTGTTGCATCACTGACACCAATATTTTAACAATTTATAAAAACTTAATAACTTTCTGGCAATCGGATATTAGGCATGGATACGTACAGTTGAAGTCAGAATTATTAGCCCCCCTTAGAATATTTTTTTCTTTTTTAAATATTTCCCAAATTATGTTGAACAGAGCAAAGAAATTTTCACAGTATGTCTGATAATATTTTTTCTTCTGGGAAAAAGTCTTATTTGTTATATTTCGGCTTGAATAAAAGCAGATTTAAATTTTTTTTAAAACCATTTTAGGGACAAAATTATTAGCCCCTTTATGCTTTATTTTTTTCTATAGTCTACAGAACAAACCATCATTATACAATAACTTGCCTAAATACCCTAACCTGCCTAGTTAACCTAATTAACCTAGTTAAGCCTTTAAATGTCACTTTAAGCTGTATAGAAGTGTCTTGAAAAATATCTAATAAAATATTATTTACTGTAATCATGACAAAGATAAAATAAATCAGTTATTAGAAATGATCTTCTCTCCGTTAAACAGAAATTTGGGAAAAAATAAACAGGGGAGCTAATAATTCAGGGGGGCTAATAATTCTGACTTCAACTGTATATTGCGATCATGATTTTCTAAAGTATTACAGCGTTTTGAAAACGTTTATTATTATCATATGATGAGCCTCCCCGTACAGTTTGATATGGCACTTGGACCCTTGGCTGGGTCCGAAATCGCCTACTACTCAGTAGGGACTGCATTTGAAGTTAATAATTTAGTATAAATGGAACTCGGATGTAATACATCCGCCATTTTGTCATCATCACGTGATCTACCCGCGTTAGTTGCGTCGCTTCACTCCCATTCACGAATTCTCTCATGGGGGTTCGTGGGATAGTGTAGCGTGCATCTTGAGGCACACTTCAGAATCGCGCCGGAAGTAGTAGGTCACCCGGGTACTTCTCGCATCCCGTTTTTCTAATTTTATGAATTCGGACATACTACTCGCCTCGCATACTGTTTTCAGCGTACTATATAGTATGGAAGTATGCGATTTCGGACACAGTGCTTCTGTTTATAATGACATGTGCGGCGTCTCAACTCGCATACTATCCATCCTAAATAGTATTTGAAAATAGAATTAGTATGTCCCAAATCGAAGTATGTTGAAAAGAGTATGCCAAAGGTTCCCGGATGGTTTACTATTTCCGGTAAAAATTAAGTGTAGAAGCGTCCATTATCTAATCGCTGATATTGTCCACAGTACATTGCGCGTTGGACGTGAATTCCATTAGAACTACAAACGCGGGTGAAAAGTGTAAATAAACTACAAACATGATGGACGCACGAGACTAACCTTCAATTAGAGAGGCTTCGGTAAAGATGTTTGTATGACTGTTAATTAATATCTAGCCAACTGGAAAACATTTAAATGGCGTTTTCTGTGTTATATTTCATCTGCAACAACAATACTGAACTTATATAAAGACGTGTTTGGACATCAAAGTCTGAATGCAGAATTATCCAAAGACCTGAGGAGATTTCTCTGCATGAAAGACTCGTGAATGGGAGATTATCCTGCTGCTGCTTCTCCAATAAGGTAGGAAATTAAATACGACAGAAATGTGGATAATTGACAGGGCTCATAACTAAGCAACACAACGATCTGTTAGTGTTTCCCAAAGCTTGCATACTCTTTTGTTACACAGTCAAAAGTACATATCTTTCCTTCACAAAAAAAGTACATATTTTTAGGGCGTATTATAAATATGCGAATTGGGATGCAGCAATGCCATGGAGATTTCCTGGGTTTCTTTCTTATGATATATTTGTAATTTGTGTGTGAGCGCCCTCTGGCCTGGAGGTGATTTACTACTGATCAAAAAAAAAAAAAAAACTGCGCTTTCCTGACAAGATGTGCATGATAATCAATCAGATTTGTCATTTCGTTTTGCTAGCTGAGATATCCAACTTGAGTTTAAAAGGACATTATTCACCCTGGACTGGTGTCCGGTGCACAGGCCGACCAGAGTCCGGAGAGCAGAAAGGATCAGTTCCTCTTGTTTGGATTCGAGAAGATTTTGCAGGAGTTTGACTCCATCATTCCTGAAGATCTGCTCGGCGCCGGCGTCCTCTCGGGAAAGTACTACCAGATTCTGAGCAGCCTAAAACACAACTGTACACTGTAAAAAATGCTAGATAACATTCCCCCATGTTGTCCCAACGCAAATCCATATCTGCCAACACTCCCGTTTTTGTCTCCCGGAATACCCCTTCCCATTGAAACATTGCGCTTTTGGATGCACTGCCTGATTCTATTACAGATTTGTGCAGATATTTTGAATTCTAAATGTCATTGATAAACTAATGTGGAGTCATAATAAAAATCATAATGACGGATGCTGGTAGGTTTACATACTGCATATCAGAGCCACTGCACTGGCCAGTATAACTTTAATCAAAGGTGACCTGTTAATGTGAAAATTACTGTTTCTGTTGCAGTTTTGCAACCTATTTCTTCTTCAAATTGGCTGAAAAACCACTTCAAGTGAGTGTTAAAACTTTTTGCGAAGCTGGCTTGATTTCATTAGGCATCATTTCAGTTGGTGCAATCTGAAGAGTAAAGAACATGCAGCTACTGTGAGGAATGAGATGATGCCGAAATGTAAATCATCAACACAGTATGTGTTTTCTTGTCCTTGGATGAAGACTTCCAAAAACAAATCAGACTTCAGAAATGATATTAAAGCGATATCGGGATATAAAGGGATATAGTTCACACAGACGTAAAATTCTGTCATCATTTATTCATCCTCCACTTGGTCCAAACCTGTCTGACTTTCTTTCTTCTGTTGAACACAAAGGAGGATACACTGTTTGAAAAAACAGCCACTGACTTCCATAGTATTTTGTGTTTATACAATGCCAGTGACTGCTTTTTTCCAACATTGTTTAGGATATCTTGTTTTGTGTCCAACAGAAGAAAGAAATTCCTGAGTGTGAGTAAATAGTGAGCAAATGTAATTTTTGAGTGAACTATCCCTTTAAGTCTCACTCACCTTCTGTCTGTCTGCAATTGGTGCTGAACTATCCAGGAGGAGTTTGAACATCTGTTGAACCCGTGAGTCTGTGGAGGAGAGCTGTGTTGCCTATATACATATATAAACATAAATATGGTGTTATTATGGGATCATTAACAATAACAGAGCAAGCAACACTCAAAACCCACACCTTCTGCTGGATCTGAGCTCCTAGCTCTCTAAGCAGATCCTGGAAAGCTTTATTCTTGGGTTCGAGCTGCGCGCATTTCTGAACGTCCATAAACGCCTGATCCAGACGTCCGAGCTTCTGCTGAGCCTGTGCTCGACGAAACCGGGCCTTGATGTCACCTGGATCAACGTCCAAAGCTTGAGAACAAAAAAAAAAACATGCTTTGGTTAGAGGATGTTGATGATCAGGGTATGTCCAGGTTTCTAAGATTTATATTTATGACTTTTTAAGACCTTTTTAATTTCACAAAGAATGAAATTTATAACCAATTTTATAGTATTGAATTTAATATAATACCAAAGAGAGCACACAACACGAATAATTACCATCCCTAACACTCTTTATTGTACATTGCGCTGCTGTTAACAGAACGAACTGGCTGAAATTGGCCAGATAACGGGCCATGCACTTGTCGTGCCAATAATCACCCAATTCCAGTCCCGGGCTAATTAAATGGTGCATATATTGGCTAATGTACGGGTTGAAGCAGTGGTCATACAGTAAGTAGGCCCACACAGAATCTGTAAGCACAGAAATCGGCAGATTTTTAGCCTATCTTTGATTCTTTTACTTGTGTAAATTTAAACTTATTCAGATTTTAAATTAATTCCAGAAATATTATTGACTAATATAAAAATGTTCGTATGATTTATTTACAAAACAGTTTGTAAAGTAATATTTTCTGTCTTTTAGTAGATATATTATATATGGAAAACATGCTTTGTTATTTACCAAATAAGAGGATCTAATTGTATTTGAATTGTAAACATTAAATAAAAGTTAAAAAGGTATAATTTTTTTATTACATATATTAGTTTTTAGTTATGATACGCCCAAAATCATTCTGTATAAATCCGCAGATTCTTTACAAAATTTTCTGCAGAAAAAGCAAAACATGTCTGCAGATTTTATCTGGTCCTAGTCTTACAGTGCTATATACGTACAGCATATATAAGTACACCCCTCACAAATCTCTCTTTTAAATTCATATTTTTTTAAAGGAAGCTATACAATACTATATTTGTGCATTTACATTAAATTAGTCAGTACTAAAGCCAAATCTGGAGCTGATCTAACAAAATAACTTATGATAACGCTCCAAAAACTAGTACAGCCAAATTTATGTTATAGAAAAATATTAAATACAAATTTTAAAAAAATGAGGAAAAATCAAGAGAAGCAAAAATTTTTTTTAATTTTGTTGAAATTTTGTAGGTTGCAATATTTTTTTGCAATATTTTGCTTGAATTTAATTGTATTATCTTTCAATTTCTAAATATGTTTGGTGACTAAAATATTATTTTAATAAATATATCTGTTTAATAAATCTGTTTTGTTTAAATGTACCAAAATACATTGCCTATATTCACTGAGAAATGGATAAAAATATTCATTTTTGAAAATGGGGTGTGCTCAATTACGCTGAGCACTGTAAGTGCTGTTTAACAGATCAAGAACATTTTCACAGTATTATTTATATATACATGCATATATACTATATGTATATATATATACTGTATATATATATATATATATATATATATATATATATATATATATATATATATATATATATATATATATATATATATATATTAGGTTTTCTATAGAATAAACTACTGTTGCTCAAATACTTGCCTAATTAACCTAACTTAACCTAATTACCCATTTAAATACTAATTTATTGCAAAATAATTAGTAAAATATTACGTGCTGCAATAATGGCAAATATAAATAAATTAGTTATTTCAATTTTTGTATTTAAAAATGTGTCAAAAAAATGAAATATTTTTTAAAGAATTAAAATCATATGTTTTTGATTAAGTGTAGCGAACCTAAAGTTACATACAAAATATATATTCAAATACTTTTATATTATTATATTATATTATTCTGTGTTTTTAAATTCAATACAAATCGAGTACAAATATAATATATTCTAAAATTACACTACAGTGCTCAGCATATACAAGTACACCACAAATCTCTCTTTTAAATTCATATTTTAATAGGAAGCTAAACAATATTATATCTGTGCATATACATTAGATTAGTCAGTACTGAAGCCAAATCTGAAGCTAATTTGACAAAACAACTTACGATAACGCTCCAAAAACTAGTACAGCCAAATTTCTATGTTATAGAATAATATTAAATACAAATTTAATTAAAAAACTAAAAAAATTGAAAAATTTTGTTGACATTTTGTAGGTTGTATTTTTTTTTGCAATATTTTGCTTGAATTTAATTGTATTATCTTTCAATTTCTAAATATGTTTGGTGACTAAAATATTATTTTAATAAATATATCTGTTTAATAAATCTGTTTTGTTTAAATGTACCAAAATACATTGCCTATATTCACTGAGAAATGGATAAAAATTATCATTTTCAAAATGGGGGGTACTCAATTATGCTGAGAACTGTAAACTATTATAGAGCGAAATCCCAGCAAACGTTGCTTACGTAAGTGAAATCCACGCGAGCATGTATTTTATTAGGTTTCACCTATTTCGTTCTAGATGACAAATAGATGATGAGATTTTAGGTAGATTTCAAATTGGAAACAAAATCTTTACGGGGTCAGTTTGATTGCATTTTCAAGACCTTTGAAATGCAGATTTAAGACCAATAAATGCCTTAATTTATACTATAGAATTTAAGACTTTTCAAGGATGCGCATACACCCTGGTGATGAATAACATGTGGAGATCATGAATGTAATTTTTACATTTAGTGGCATCTTCTTCAGCTTTGGTGTAGTCCTCGAGTTTAAGATAACATGCCGAGCGGTTGCGGTACAGGACTGCACTCTCGGATGGACAGTCGCTGATCTTCAGGGCTTTTGTGTAGCAGGTCAGAGCTTGTTGGACATCACCGGCTTTAAAATGGCTGTTTCCTTCCTCCCTCAGTGCAGAGGAGTCCTGAGACATCTACATGGTCAGAAAAAAAATATTGCATGTGGAAATAGTCTAAAGAGAAATTGAGGTAACATTATATTCGCACATTCGTTCATTTAATTAGGGCTGAACAATATATCGTTTGAGCATCGATTTCGCAGTCACATTGCAGAATTTGATCATTTTTTGAAGATTAAATTATTTCTTTTTATATTTAAAAAGTAATGACCATGTTAATTTACATTTAGTTATTTAATAATTAGATTTTTGCACTTGAATACTTTTTGGCACCCAAGAAAGCCATAAAGCACACTTATTTATATTTATGTCGTATTTATATATGTTTGTATATGATTATATGAGTATAATTAGACAGATGAGATCAAGATCAACTTGTACCAGAGTGATGGGAAGAGAAGAGTATGGAGAAAGAAAGGAACTGTGCATGATCACAAGCAGTGAAGCATGGTGATAGTAGTGACATGGCGTGGGCATGTATGGCTGCCAATGGAACTGGTTCTCTTGTATTTACTGACGATGTGACTGCTGACAAAAGCAGCAGGATGAATTCTGAAGTGTTTCAGGCTAAATTTTCTGCTCATATTAAGCCAAATGCTTCAGAACTCATTGGACGGCGCTTCACATTGCAGATTGAGAATGACCCAAAGCATACTGCAAAAGCAACCAAAGAGTTTTTGAAGAGAAAGAAGTGGAATGTTATGCAATGGCCAAGTCAATCACCTGATCTGAATCCGATTGAGAAAACCATAAAGCACTCTTTATTTAATGTTTGTTTTTGCTCTGTTGTATTTATACATGTTTGTAATTTATTATATTTTATGCAGATGTGCTACATTGAAAAAG